>BQNB010001945.1:5844-131200 GCA_026074375.1 Tanacetum coccineum | reverse complement strand
GGGAGTCAGATAACTGACAAAAGTAAAAAAGGTTTGGGGTATAATGTTGTTCCTCCACCCCATCCTTTAATCTATAATCGACCTAAAAAAATTGATTTGTCTTATTATGGTCATGATGAATTCAAAGACCCTGAATTCAAAAGTTATGGTTCTAAGGATAGTGAGCTAGAGTCTAACATTGTTTATGATAAAAAATTAGATGATTCTAAGTAAAATTCTAATGACTCTTTGGTAAAAGAACAAGTATCTGAAGACACAAGTAGCTTTGTTGAGTCTCCACTTAATGTTGATAAAGAAACTGTTTTTCTTGTTGATAAAAAGATAGAGTTTGTCAAACCTAAAAATCATGAAAAACCAGTTAAAAAGTCAGCCAGGTATGCTAAGATGTATAGATCACAAAGTCCTAGGGGCAATCAAAGAAACTGGAATGGACAGAATTCCAATCAACTAGGAAGTGATTTTGTGGTGTATAACAAAGCTTGCTTTATTTGTGGGAGTTTTGACCATGTGCAGATTAACTGTAATTACCATCAAAGGGAAATGATGGTATCTAAGAATAATTACAATAGGGTGGATTATGACTATTATGCCAAAACCACACACCCTAGTGCATTCAGGAATATGACTCCAAGAGCAGTTTTGCTGAAAACTGGCCTCACACCACTTAATACTGTTAGGCCTGTTAATACTGCTCACCCCAAACCAACAGTTCATAGTGCTAAATCAATGTCACATTTTACTAAACAAGCACACTCAACTGATCAGAGGCCCTTTTATAAGAAAACATCATTAACTAGCAGATATGTTAATCAAAAGCTTAATACTGTAATGAGACACTATCATACTAAAAGGCCCAGAGCAGTTAATACTGCTAGGTCATATACAGCACCAGTTAATGTTGTTAGGGTAAAAAGGGTAAATGCTGTGAAGACCTCAGCATGTTGGGTTTGGAGACCTACCAGACCTAATGGTGCATCACTTGTTTTTAAAAGACACAACTACATTGATACACGAGGCATATCCAAGTCAGTAATAGCTTGGGTCCCCAAAGGAAACTAATTTCCTTATTTTTATGTGCAGGGCAAGCCACAACAGGATGATACAGGATTTATTAACAGTGGATGCTCAAGGCACATGACTGGGAACATAACTTATCTCTCATATTTCAAGGAATTTGATGGAGGTTATCTTACATTTGAGGGATGAGAACATGGTGGTAGAATTTCTGGTAAAGGAACACTTAAAACTGATTATCTTGATTTTGAAGATGTACACTTTGTCAATGAGTTAAAGTTCAATCTTTTTAGTATCTTACAGATGTGTGACAAAAAGAACTATGTCCTTTTTACTGACTCTGAATGTCTTGTCATATCTCCTAATTTTGAGTTGCCTGATGAAAGTCAAATACTCCTTAAAATTCCTAGAGAAGACAATATGTGCAGTTTTGATATGAAGAACATTGTTCCTAAAGAGAGTTTAACTTGTCTTGTTGCAAAGGCTACATTAGATGAATCAATGATGTGGCATAGGAGGCTTGGTCATATTAATTTTAAGAATATAAATAAACTTGTTAAGGAGAACCTTGTAAGAGGTTTGCCTTTAAAACATTTTGAAAATGACCAAACCTGTGTTGCTTGTCTTAAAGGGAAGCAACACAGAGCTTCTTGTAAGTCCAAGGTTCAGAATCCCATTACTAAGCCTTTGTTTATGCTTCATATGGACTTGTTTGGTCCAACTTTTGTGAGTAGTTTAATGCATAAGAAGTATTGCTTAGTAGTCACTGATGATTATAGTAGGTTTACTTGGGTTTTCTTCTTAGCAACTAAGGATCAAACCAGTGAGATTCTTAAGAACTTTATCAAAGAAATAGAAAACCTAACGGATAAGAAAGTAAAAATAATCATATGTGATAATGGGACAGAGTTTAAGAATAAAGTTATGGATGATTTTTGCAGGGAAAATGGTATTAGAAGGGAATACAGTGTAGCTAGAACTCCTCAACAAAATGGGGTTGCTAAGAGGAGAAATAGGACATTGATTGAGGCTGCTAGAACTATGTTAGCTGACTCTAAGTTACCTATATATCTTGTGCAGAAGTAGTTACTCTACTGCTATGTACAGAAATAGGGTCTTAGTAGTCAGCCTCTTAACAAGATCACCTTATGACCTTTTAGAGGTTTTAAACACTTAAGATTTATGAGACCATTTGGATGTCATGTTACCATTCTTAATACTTTACACAATTTAGGCAAGTTTGAAGGAAAAAGTGATGAAGGTTTCTTTGTTGGATCTCTTGAGTAGTAAAGCTTTAAGGTAATAAAACTAGAACAGGAGGTAGAAGAAAATTGAATAGTGGGTTTTTTAGAGAATAAGCTTTGATAGAAGTGAATAGTCCAAAGTGGTTGTTTGATATGATATTTAACCCAATCTATGGAATTATGTTCAGTCGCTGCAGTTAGCAATCCACTAATGAATCTGCAGGTTACACAAGGAGAATTAATGCAGGTACAATCTACATAGAAAGAGAAGAAAAAATCAGTCAAGATTGCATTGTGATACCAATTTCGAAAAGATGCTTCATGCTTTGATTTCACCTTTCAAGGATGTTAGTAATGTGAACCAAAAATCTGTGTTGATGGATCAAAAATCAGGTTGAGGATTGTCCAAGATAATGAGATTGATGAAAAAGTTAAGTATGAAGATGATAGCGTCCTAAGGAGTTAATACTGCTGGCACAACATGTTAATATTCTGTCCTATTGTTATTACTAGTCTTTTTAAACTTAATACTGTTGATCCATCAGTTAATACTGCTAGTTCATACTGGATCTAGATAGCCCTAAAGACAGGTCCACAATGGGAAGCTAGTCATACACTTTGTAGCCACGCTGTTGAGTTATTCAGTGATGATAGATGAACCTGAAGTGATTAGGGATACGTCCTTAACTCCTATACAGTGCCAATCCTCCCTAATACAAGGAATTCATAAGTGTACCCAATTAAAAATGTGATTGGTGATGTGAAGTCACCTGTTCAGACAATAAGAATGACAAAACCTACTTTTGAACAAGGGTTTCTCAGTGTTGTTTATAAAGAGAAAACACATGATACCCTGAATACTTGTTTGTATGCTTGTTTCTTATCCCAGATTGAACCCACAAGCATTGCTAAAGCTCTATCTGATTCATCTTGGGTGGAAGCAATGCAGGAAGAACTTCTGCAATTCAAACTCCAACAGGTTTGGAAACTTGTGGATTTGCCTAATGGGAAGAGGGCCATTGGAACAAAATGGGTCTTCAGAAATAAGAAAGATGAAAGAGGGATTGTAATTAGGAATAAAGCAAGGTTGGTTGCACAGGGTCATAGGCAAGAAGAAGGCATAGATTATGAAGAAGTTTTTGCTCCTGTGGCAAGAATTGAGGCAATAAGATTATTTTTAGCCTATGCTTCTTTTATGGGTTTTCTGGTATATCAAATGGATGTGAAGAGTGCATTCTTATATGGAACCATTAAGGAAGAGGTTTATGTTACTCAACCACCAGGATTTAAAGATCCTGACCATCCAGACAAAGTTTACAAGGTGGTCAAGGCACTTTATGGGTTGCATCAAGCACCAAGAGCATGGTATGAAACCTTGGCTAACTATCTGTTAGGCAATGGGTTTAAAAGAGGGAAGATAGATCAGACATTGTTTATCAAGAAGCAAAAAGGAGATATTTTGCTTGTACAGGTTTATGTTGATGACATTATCTTTGGCTCTACAAACAAGGAGCTATGTACTGCATTTGAGAAGCTTATGAAGGATAAGTTTCAGATGAGTTCTATAGGAGAACTTACTTTCTTCTTAGGATTACAGGTAACACGGAAAAGAAAGATGGATATTTATCTGTCAGGATAATATGTAGCTGAGAATTGATGAAAATTCAAACTACACTGATGTGAAGTCTTGATTCTATCCAGTTGATTTGGAAAAATCCTTTAGTCAAAGTGGAGATGATGATTGATGTTGATGTACATTCTCTATAGATCTGCTGATTAGTTCCTTGATGTATCTTCAGTATCTAGACAGATATCATGTTTGCAGTATGTGCATGTGCAGATTCCAAGTTACTCCAAGATATCACATCTTCTTAGCGTTAAAAAGATTTTTAGAGATTTTGAAGCAAAACAAACTTTAGGCTTTGGTTATTCTAGAGATTCTCCATTTGAACTGTTTTCTCTATATTTGATAGTGACTATGCTGAAGCACTCAAGAAGGAAAGTCAACAACTGGAGGTTGTTAGTTTTTGGGAAATAGGTTGATAACATAGCAGTGTAAGAAACAAACTGTGGTTGCCACCTCTACAACTGAAGCTGAATATGTGGCTGTTGCTAGTTGCTGTAGACAAGTACTCTGGATTCAAAATTAATTGCTAGATTATGGGTATAATTTCATGTGACTACTGTTCATTATATTAACAATAACTGCACTATTGCATTATTGAAAATTCCTGTTAACATTCTAATACAAAAACATTAGTGGATTAGGCAATCATTTTATAAGAGATTGCAATGCTATAAAAAGTTTAATACAAATGGTTAAAATTCATACTGATTATAATGTTGCAGATCTTCTTACAAAAGGTTTTGATGCTGGAAGGTTTCAGTACTTGGTCTTAAAGTATGAAATGCTTAATCCTTAATGTCTATAATCTCTCTATGTCTTTGTGAAATGTTTGGTAAAGGATTAGTACTGTTTGTTTGTCAATTAGTACTGCGAGTATACTTTAAGAAACACTGCTTGTTTAAAAGATTTGTCTTAATTTATTACTGTCAAAACAGAAAAATTACTTTGATTGGGTATTTTTGGCTTTGGACTAACTCTGCAGGATAGATATGAGTACTGATGTGAAAGCTCACCTCTAAAGTCTTGTTTGAGGGGAGGCTACTTATGTCAATATGCAGTCAAGCATGGTTGGAAGCACATGTAACATCAAAAATGTGTTAAAAAGAATCAAAAACATATAGGCATGTCAAAAGAGGTCGGGACACCAAGATACCTCAGTCTAGTGGCCCCCTGTAAAGGTTGGTGATGAGGTTGTCCATAAGGAGTTGGGTGACAGAATGGAAAGGGCTGCCACTACTGCTTCTAGCTTAGAAGCAGAGCAGGACAGTGGTAACATCAATAGGACCCAATCCATAGCAACACTTAATGAGCCAAATCCTTAGGGTACTAGTTCAAGTAGTGGTCCTAGGTGGCAAGATACCATATTGGGGGTGTAGATGTTCAAACTAGGTTTGAGACTACATCTAAACAGTCTAATGATCCACCTCTCTCAAGAGTTAACACCACTGGAAGTGGGGGAGGCAAGCATGAAACTAATGGAAAATGATGGACATTGTACAAAACCACTGTTGAATTGGTGGAGAAAAAGAATAGAGAGATTTAGTGAGCGGGTGAGGTTGGATAAACAGAAAGCGAGTTGTCGTGATAAAACACAAAAAGAGTGTATTTGGATGAGCAAAAAGAATGATGTGAATAATATGATAAAAATAGAAAGAGAGATTGTGAGAGTCAAAATTGGTGATGGAAAAGCTTTTTGGACAAAATTAAAGTTAAAACTCGTCTCTCCATGTTAGTACTGCTGGGCTTAGAGTTGGTACTACTAGGCTAATTTTAGTACTACTAGGGGACCGTTAGTACTGTTTGAGCCATAATAAAATTTCCTTCTCTAAATATAGCCGTTGTGAAATTTCCGCCAACTACTTCATCTATAGGTTTGACTAATTGGATAATTCATGATCTTTCTATAAACATAATATTTCTTCAGGATAACTACAAATCTTATTTAGTCGGTGAAATTTTAAAACCTTAAAAACACTCTCTTATCTCAATTAACTTTACCAAACACTCATACTCTCTCACACGACCATATCCCATAACCTTAATTCACTTTCTATTCATCAAATGGTGAATTTGGAATTTTGCGACAGTACATTGTGGTTTCGTACTTAGAGTAGTCAGGATGGTGGATAGAACACCTCGCGAGAATTTTAAAACAACTCCGAGGGGGAAAGTGGTGGTAGAGGCGCATCATCGAAGCCTTCGCCACACACAAATCTTAATACGAGTGGGAAGGGGCGCAACAACCATAGTGAGGGGTTTCATCATATCATTGATTTTCTAACTGCAAGTCACATCAAGAATGCCCTCACTGAATGCCCAACCCTTTATGCTTCTCCTATAGAATAATTTTGGCAAACTACTGCTTTGAGCACAACTGAGGATGGAGTCAGGGGAATCACTGCTACCATAGATAGGAAGGTTAAGGTATTTGTTCTGGGCCTCATTAGAAGACATCTCAGCTTGAAGATTTGATGGTATTAGCTCTTCTCCCTACTGCCGTAATTTTTAAGCAACTGGCTCTATAGGGTATGCAATTCACTTTGATAGCTAACTTTTCATAAGGGACATTTTCCTTAGTGGATGTCTTCATTCATTTACATTCTCCATTGCTTAAGTTCCTAAGAAGGACTGCTTGGGAGCAGTTTGTCGCAATTATAGCATACTGCTAATCAGTTCCTAGGCACTAATTGTACCTTTACTTTTAACAACTTCATTTTTGAGGCCATGGTAAAGAACTTAGATAGTAAGTAAAAGTTTTTGATGTATCCCAGATTTATTCAAATCTTTTTGAACAAACATAAGAGAATGCTTTTCCCTCATAAGAGAACCTTTCCTACTCCTACACTTACATAAAAACTATTTAGTAATATGAAAAGGGCTTCCAAGGGATATTCTGGGTTGGACATTCTACTATTTCTAACCATGCTCACTACCCCTGAGTCATCTCCTTCCAGAATAACATCTTCACCATCCTTATCACCCCAAACCCATCCATCAACCTCATAACCACCATCTACACCACCATCTAACCAAACCACACCTATTAGTGAGGAGGCTGCTCTAATGCCCCATGAATCACCTCTCTAAAGTGTTCACTCACTTGGACGTGATAAGGGTAGTTTATCACTTAATGAATTGACAGATCTCTGTACCTCACTATCCAAGAAGGTTGAAAGCTTAGAGTCTGAATTAAATCAAACAAAACAGACCTACCATGCTGCTCTTACAAAGCTGATCAAACGGGTAAAGAAGTTAGAGCAGAAAATCAAGATAAGCCAAGCTAGGAGGAAAGCCAAAGTTGTCATCTCTGATGCTGAGGAAGATGAGGAGGATCCTTCTGAACAGGGGAGGAGTTTGATTGAAGAACTGGACTTGGATGCTGGAATTTCTTTGGTACCTCCACATGCTGCAGATCAGGGGAGGATTGATGATACTCAGATTAGTGATCAACCTGAAGAGCAGTTAGGTATTTTTAGTGCAGCTACAGATCTTGCAGATGCAGCTAGAAGAAGACAAAGTGTTGAAAATGTTCAAACTTACACCAGAAGAAGTAGATTAGTTAGTACTGCTGATGTTAGCACTGCCAGTGAATTGGGTAGTACTGCTGGTGTAAAAGCAAAGGATAAAGGAAAAGCAATTATGCAAGAGTTTGAGCCTCAAAAGAAAATCAAAAAGAGAGTTCAAGTTCAAATGAGTGTTGATGAGGAATTAGCTAAGAAAGTGTTTGAGGAAGAACAAGCTAAGTTCAAGGCAGAACATCAACAAGAGAAGTCTGATTTTGAAACAACCCTTGAATTGCAAAAGCAGTTGGATGAAAGAGAAGAAGTTGTAGCTCAAGCTCATAATATTGATTGGAGTGATCCTGATGTGCTAAGATATCATACACTTCAGAATAGACCTTTCTCTGTAGCTGAAGTAAGGAAGAACATGTATATGTATTTGAAGAATCATGGAGGATACAAGCTGAGTCATTTCAAGGGAATGAGCTATGAAGATATTAGACCTATATTTGAAAGAGTATGGGATCAGAATCAAGCTTTTGTACCTAGGGATTCTGAGATTAAAAAGGAAGTAATGAAGATATCTGTATTTGATCTTCAACAAGAATTTGTTAAAAATGATGAAGCTTCAAGTTTTGTTCAAAAGCAACCTGCTAGAGGAAGTAGAAAGAAATCACTTGCTAGGAAAAGAGCAAGAGAAACTCTTAGTAAAGAAAGTGCTAAGAAACAGAAGCTAGAAGATGATACTGAGAAAGAAGAACTTCAAGTTTACTTGAACATTGTTCCAAAAGAAGAAAGTCTTAATATTGAATCATTGGCAACAAAGTATCTAATAGTTGACTGAGAGACACAGATTCTAGCAAATGATAAATACTATTATCAAATCAAAAGAGCAAATGGAAGTGTTAAACATTACAAGATATTTAGTGCAATGCTTTATGATTTTGATAGGCAAGATGTGATGGAATTGTACAAATTGGTCAAGGAAAGATTTTAGACAACAAGTCCAGAAGGTTATGACTTATTGCTTTGGGGAGATCTGAAGACAATGATTGAACCAAATAAAGAAGATGAAATATGGAGAAATCAACAAGACTAGAATCTAATAAAATGGAAGTTACATAATTTTTGTGGAGTTCATGTGCTTTTAATAGATACTGGTTTTGTGATTCACATGATGGTAGAAAAGAAATATCCTTTGTCACAAGATACTCTTTCAAAAATGTTGAATAAAAGGCTAGAAGTTGATCATCAAAGTAAAATGGGTTATGAGCTCATCAGGTTTGTCAAATCACAAGTACAGCAGTAGAAGAGTGTTTGGAAGCATCCTCAGCAAACTAGACTAGAAGATTTGATTCAGAAGAAACTTGAGATTTGAAGGTCAATCATAAGTTTAGGGGAGGATTGTTGGGAATAAATCTCATAAGTTAGTACTTCTAGTTCAAGAACTTAATATTGCTCAAGATATAACTAACAGTACTAACTAGGTTAGTACTGCCAGAAGAAAGATTAGTACTGCCAGTACTGAACTTAATACTGCTAGAAGACTTAGTACTGCTGCATGAAGATTACAACTGTTGAAGAGATAAAAGCGTGTTTTGTGATATGTATGGAATGATTTTATGTATATCTTATATATTTAGAGGATATGTTGATATCTCATAGAAGTTTAGAAGATTTGTAGTTATCTTGTAAAGGACTCCTTGGTGTATAAAAGGAGATCCTAGGTTTTGGTTGTAAACACATCTCGATAGACACATTCATAGCTTCAAGGTTGTAAACCCTAGTACTAGACAGAGTACTCGTATTATTCATCATAATAATATTGAAGCTTTTTGGTTATATTCATTGTTCATTCTACTGCATCACAGTTTACTATTACATTCATATTCTTTTAAGTACTAAAGAGTAGATTCCGCATACTCTTAGTATCAACAAAGTTTCTAGCATAGTTGTCTTGAATCTATTCAATACAACTAACCCTTTAACAAGGTTTGCAAGATCTAGTTGGGATCAACATCTTCCTTGATGGATACGGCGTATTGGTTGTCAGAACAGTAATCTTCAAAATATCTTCGTGTAAGCTCTAGAATGCGTGTCTTTTAGTCAAGTTTAACCAAGTACTCCATAATTACTGCAATTCTCAAATATGAACGATTAAGTAACAATTCTTTGTAATAATTATACAAAATGGGTTAATTACATGTGATAAATGATGCTATAAAATAGACGTTATTTGATGTCATCAAATATCCCTCCACTTGAATCCTACTTGTCCTCAAGTAGCCTTTAGAAGTTTATAAAAATGTATCCCTAAAGATGGTTTCTGTTAAAGCATTTATTCGATCTATTACAAGTACACAACCAAATACCTCACGAAATAGGAGATGAAACAATCAAATCACTTCATATAATCTATGTGAGTAACATGGTAACTAATTCTCTAAATTGCATCGATCATGCGAGATATTCTATTATAAGCTTGGCAATTGGGTTGACAATGATACACATCTCTAATGACTAAAGCTAAGGCGTAACAAGTTATAAAGGTAAAATGTGGGTTTGTATGAATTAGGCTTTAGGGTTTGATAATTCTTCAATCTTTCACCAGAAGTACCACACCAACTATGGCAGCTGAAAGCACACCATTACATGGCCGTTAACGACAGAAATAGAATGTGTCGTTCGATCACATCCTCATTCGAATTTAACCAATGGTTAGGATAAAGAATGATATAGGGTAGGGACCTTCTAACTTTCACCAAAAGTCTTAAACCAACGAAGCAGCTGAGACATGCATACATGGCCGTAATGATGGAATAGACATGCACGCCCGTACACATCCTCTTTCGCGTAAAACCAGCGACTAGTCATTAGGAAAGAGAAGTAAATTATTGTTAAATAAATATTACGAAACAAATAGATTAAGTCTAAAATACAAGTTGCTAGACACTTTTTCCGAACTGTTACCTGATAAGACACAAACTATTACAAAGTCTTAACATAGATAAAAACAACAACCTAAGTTGGCGTTCCCGTAACGGTCAACTTCCCAATCATCCCATACTTTACATACTTTACAGGGTAATTGGCGATATCTTCCACTTTATACAATACTCTACATCATCAATTTGTATCAACGAATAATCTATCCTTCGTGTAATTCCTTTGGTAGTTGCGATATGATTATCTTCAAACTTTCCTTCTTTTTTTTGTTGTGATTTTTCTAGTTTTTTCGATTTTTTTTGCTAACACGATACTACAAAACTCGGAGTAGTTTCACCATCTTCACGATCATAATAATTTTGGATAATTCCTTCGATAATTCTTCATTCTTTGGACGTACCATTAATTGGATTGTAGTAAAAATACATGATTTTTAACTATAATATACATTCCCATTTGCGATGTGCAAATTCTCCAACACGTACCAACATGACACAAGACTCGGGAAATATCATACCTTTACATTTAAGAACTAGCAACTATAAAATGAACTTAATTAACAGGGTTGGCTAAGGGATGTAAAGGTGTAAACAAAACAAATAATTGCGTGTATTTTCCTAAGGATTGGCTTACAGTTGTTTCTAAGGGCATCTTACTCTTAAGTTGAGAGTACCAATAGGTTTATACGGGAGTTAACTAACCAGTGTAAATAAGCAACTTGAATAGGCGTTTTGGGTGTAATCTTAAAATTTACCAATTTAAATAAGTTACTCCATCTAAATCCATAGTACTCATCATTGCGGTCTCGAATAGATATACCAAGCCAAGTTCTAAAGTCTACTACATCACCGACACACTCATATTTTGTGGAATTTGGGTAAACATTTAGAAATGGATAAGGTTAAATCCTCACAATATCTAACAAGGGTTATTATGTGCGGGTTATGTATCAAGTAATTTCACAAAAGTATGCTTGAAATTTTTTTAAATTTGAGCATAATTTAAGCTTTTTAGTGTGAAAATTAGGACAAGTATACATTCTAATTCCCATCCCCCCACTTGAATTATACAACGTCCTCGTTGTATAGATAAAACATTAAATACGGGAATTAAAAAGAATTAGAATGAGAAACTCCCCTGATATTTGCTCGGTAGATTCTCCATGTTGAGTTTATTGAGCAAGAATTTGTGTTGAACAGCCGCCTTGAGGTTTCAAGACTCCAACACTTCAAGATCTCCAGATTTGTAAATTCTCCACCAATATTGTCGATATTTCTTTCACGAGGTCCTGTGTAAAATAGGAAAAACGTACATCCCTATTTTTGGTACCTACGGTTAATTTAAAATAAACTAAACAAACTAAATACGAGTCAGTCTGGTGAATACGCCGTATCATGTGCATGAATACGCAGTATTGCCAGAATTGACAATAATGTTTTTAAAGTGCATAAAAAGTAAAGACTGATAACGTCCAGACAATCAATACGTCATATGGTAAGGAGCGGATAGCCGTATGATTGTTCTGGGTTAGACAGACTCGTTAAACTTAAATAACATTCCGGGCTGTCTCCTGGGAATCACTTTTGTTTACAACAAAGTCTTTAAGTTAGAGTTTTCTTTAGCTTTTCTTCACTCAGCTTTAGTTACCATCCATCCTTCATCCATCATGCGAAAGATTTCCTGGTATGCTCGTCATGCATCATTGTTTGTTCTTCCAAAATCATCATATTCATCTTCTTTAACAGCAACATACTCTTTGTCTTGTCCAAATGAATACTTGATCATCTCGAATCTTCTTATTTTGCACACTAGCAGTTTGTGAGCTACACATAACTCTTTTCTTTCATCATGAGTTTCATTCTCTAATTCATTGTGATTGTGGTAAGTGTTCTCATGGCTATCCCATCTTCTCCAACCATCATTTCTTAATTCATCATCACTGATTAAGCCTTCCAAGATAGCTTTATTTCTTAAATCTTGTTCTTTTAGCTCGCAATCCATCAATGCTTCGCACCATTCATAATCTTGGTAATGGAGCGAGTTTCCAACTATGTAAGTTCCAGGTAAGTTTCTTCCATTACAGTATCCATTCATTTTTTCCATTACATGTGGCCACTCTGATTATCCAGATTTATAAGTGGAAG
The DNA here is from genome assembly GCA_026074375.1 of Tanacetum coccineum. Lineage (NCBI taxonomy): Eukaryota > Viridiplantae > Streptophyta > Magnoliopsida > Asterales > Asteraceae > Tanacetum > Tanacetum coccineum. The sequence goes on along the minus strand of BQNB010001945.1, from coordinate 118,725 downwards.
GGCATACTTACAATTGCTTACCTGTGTGGTTCAGTCCTCCCAATACTCCAAGTGTCGGTTCATGGTTTCTCATCAACCCTGGTACTTGCTCTATTCCATTTATAGATCCATCATTCCATATACTCTTCATTCGTCTTGTAATTCCTCAATGTCCTTAGTAAGTAAGTCTGAATCGATTTGCAAAAGATAGTTAAATTCTTTGAAGGCCTTGTACACAGGCGTCTCAAAATCAAATATATTAGTTTCAATCCTAAAGACTTCGGCAACTTCATCTTCATTATCAGAAAACTCTTCATCCGTGAGCTCAACTTCATAATCTCCTCTAATCCAGTAAATCCAGAATGCTTTCTTTGTATAATGATCCATCGTCTTGTAGTTAAATTTTTTTGACCTCAACCACTCAGTAAATACAACATCAGATAGATCATATCTCGTATCATCATCAGCTTCATGCGACACTCGTTGCTCTGAATCATCATCCTTTCCGCTTAATCAATTGAATTCATTGTGGAAAACATCAAGTAATGTATCGAAAGTGAGCGAAACATCTTTGACCTTAAGATCCTTGGTTCGTGATATGGTATACATATAAAATAACACAAATGCAAATCTTAACCAAATCCCCTTAACCAAGGCAAAAGGTCAAAATCTACACAAAGAGATTAAATATATAAGAATCAATTATAAAAAGATTCCGGAAGAGATATTCCCGGGTCGTATGTCCCAACGAGGCTGCAATTGAAAGTAATCCTGGTTTGATGAGAAATTGAAGATGGAGTTATTTAGATATGATGGAAATACTGATTATAATTACAACTAGATTAATTAAATAAAATCTATTTTAATCTACGGGGAAACTGATATGGGATAAATGTGGATCTTAAAACATACGGGAACAATAATTAGTTATAGGGAATCCTAAAATTAAATCCTATACTAAAATCTTTCGGGGAACAGAATAGGTATCGGGACCTTCTACTAAAAAATTAAGAAAATAAATGCTAAATTAAAATTAAAAATCATAAATTAAATTCTATTAACTTAATTTGAAAATAAGAAAACTAGAACTAAAAAACAGGAGGTCGTTGAATGTATAAACGAAAAAGACGGTTAAAACGTACTCGGGAAAAGGGTTTAGACTGAAATTTAAGGAAAAATTAAACCTATACTAAATGTTATATTTTTCCTAGACACTAAATGACAAAAGAAAGTTTATAAAAGAGAAAAATATTTTTTATTAATTTTTGAATTTTTATGATTTTTTCTAAGATTAAGTTTAATTACCAAAAATAAAACTTTTTCTAAAAATTAACACTAAAATTTTTTCTTTTATTTTTCAAAATACGGGTTTAAAATGAAAATTAATGCAAAAAGAATTTTATTTTTCATCTATTTTTCTATTTTTTATGTTTTTTATAAGAAAAAGTATAACTTTAAAATCTATTTTAATTGTAGAAATACAAATTTAACTGGAAAAATTATAGAAAAAAAATTGGCTTTTTATATGATAAAATGGTTGGTCAGAAAGAAATCATAATCAGGCCTCTGCAGAAAGAACGAACCTATGGCCCTATTCGCCAAGGCCAACAAAGAAAACCCACTCCAAGAAGAATTCGTCAGATTCGAGTCATATTTACGTCTGTGATGTTCTTTCTACCCTCTCTGGTTTCTAGTGTTATATAACCTTAAAGCTTTTACTACTCAAGAATATCCAAACACAAGAAAAACTTATCACTTTTTTTAAACCTTGCCTACATTGTGTAAAGTATTAAGATGGTAACATGACATCCCGAACTGGTCTTTTTAAATAGTCTCATTAAAACTTAGAGTTGGTTTAAACTCTAAAAAGGTCATAAGGTGTCTTGTTATGAGGCCTAGACTATAAGACCTATTTCTGTACATAGCATGTACGTAGTAAACTACTTCTGCTCAAATATGATTCGGTAACTTAGAGTAGCTAACATTGTTCTAGCAGCATCAATTAGTGTCACTATTCTTCCTCTCAGCCATACATTTTGCTGAGGAGCTCATGGCTACAATTATATCCCTCTCAATACTGTTCTTGCAAAAATCACGCATCTAACCTTTGTTCTGTTAACTTGTTCCATTATCATGCTAATTCTTTTTACTTTCTTTCCACCTTAGGTTTTTATTTCTTTAGAGAATATTTTTGAGAATCTCACTGGTTTCATCCTTAGTTGTTACGAAAAGAAAAACCAAGTAAACTGCTATAACATAATGATACTAAGCAATACGCTTCTTACTGCATTAACAACTCACAAAGGATGGACCAAACAGATCCACGGAGCGAAGCATAAATAAGGCTTAGTATTTGGATTCAGACACTTTGGATCTTACCAAGGAAGTCTTGTGTTGCTTCCCTTAAGACAAGCAACACAGGTTTGGTCATTTTCAAAACATTTGTTAGGATATACTTTACAACATATTTCCTTAACAAGCTTTTTGTTTATGTTTTAAAACATTATATAGGACAAGCATCCATTTATGCCAGAGCATTGATCTTCCTTGATGTAGACTTTGCAATAAGACAAGTTAAACTTCATTTGGGAAACAATGTTCTTCATATCAAACTGTAATTATTGTCCTTTCTAGGAATTTTAAGAAGTATTTGACTTTCATCAGGCAACTTAAAATTAGGAGATAAGACAAGACATTCAGTGTCAGTAAAAGACATAGTTCTTTTTGTCACACATATTGTGAGATCTAAAAAGGTATTTTGAATTATAACTCATTGACAAAGTATTACATCTTAAAAATCAAGGCTATTGTTTTAAGTGTTCCGTTACTAGAAATTCTACTCACAGTTGTGCTCCTCCCCCAAATGTAACATAACCTCCATCAAATTCCTTGAAATTTGAGAGATAAGCTATGTTCCCAGTCATGTGCTTGAGACTCCAGAATCATCAATATAATCATGTATCATTCTGTTGTAGCTTGCCTACACATAACAATAAGGAAATGAGTTTCATATAGGGCCCAAGCTATACTGACTAGGATCTGCCTTGTGCATCCCTGTCAGTTGTGTTATTCTAAAGGTGTTGATGCACTATCAAAGTTTGCTCGTCTCCCTAACCTCAACATGTCTGCTGTTAACACTTTTCTGATTAAACTAACAGCATTAACAATGCTGGAATGTGGCCTAGTAGTATTTAACTGCTTTTGGCCTAGCCGAGTTAGAACTGCTTTTGCCTTGGCAGTATTATTTGTTTGGGTAAACCTTTTGTTAGATAATACTGTTTTTGATTGATTGGGCCTTCTTATAGTTGATTGTGCTGATTTTGAAAAACGTTACATTGATGTAGCACTAAAAACTATAGATTTGGGATGAGCAGTATTAACTGTCCTGACAGTATTAAATGGTTTTGGGCCAGTTTTCATTAAAACTGCTCTTGGAACCATGTTCCTTTGAGCATTAAGGTAAGCCATGTTGGTAGTATAGTTGTAGTTCACCCAGTTATAATTATTCCTTATACCAACTGTCCTTTGATGCGTATTTACCATAAGCCTGCCACATGATCAAGAACTCCACAAATCTGATGCAAGCTTTTGTTTATACTATCACATAATCACCTTAGTTTGATTGGACTTCTGTCCATTCAGTTCTCTTTGATTTCCTCTCAGGACTTGTATCTATACATCTCGCCATACTAATGACTTTTTAAACGGTTTTTTTAGATTTTTAGGTTTGCAATCTTATCTTTTTATCAGAAAAACGTTTTTTCATCAAAATTAAGTTGAGACGGACGCACTCAACAAAGCTTACTATGTGTCTTTTGAATACTTGTTTTTTACCAAAGAGTCATTAGAATTTTCCTTAGAAGCATCTGATTTTTTTATTACAAACAATGTTAGACTCTTGCTTACTCTTCTCAGAACCATAACTTTTGAATTCAGGGTCTTTGAATTCATCAAGACCAGAATAGGACAAATCAAGCATTTTAGGTCGATTATAGATTAAAGGATGGGGTGGCGACAACATTATACCCAAAACCCTTTTTACTTTATGCAGTTATTTGGACTCCCTAAAATTGTCTAGGTTTTTGGAGGTTTATGGCTAAATTTTCTCAATTGAATTTCATTTGCCCTCTTTTTCTTGCTTCTTAGAACTTTTATATAAATCACTTTTAAGTACATTATTTCATAATATTTGCAAGTACTCTTTTAAGAACTGCAATTCTTCACTAAAAAGTAACATTCATGTCTTTTTCTATGTGATAAGGTGTTTCTTTTTTTATTTTTATTTTCTTTTTTAAGTAGCTGAATGTGTTTTATAAGTTAGCTGACTGTAAAATTTAGTTGGATTAAGTTGTGCAATCAAATCATCCATGTTTCTTATGAGTTTATAGTTTGTCAGGACAAGTTCTAGGAGCAGTTTTTATTTGTGATACCTCAGAGTCTAAAAAACGCCAATAGAGCCCTGTTTGTCTAAACTTGTTCTTCTGCCCTTTATTCACTCAGTCAAAACCTACACCTTGCTATAGCAACATTGCCTTTATAGATGTGTCTTTATAGTTTTCATGCTACCTAGTTTTGTCTTGATTTCTGAATGACCCTCTTGTTCCTGGTGCTCTACCATCCTGGATAAGTATTCCCATCTTGTGACAGTTTGAAAACACTCTACAGCTTGGATTTATATATCTACGATAGTATATTAGCATTAATGAAAAATTTTCATTGCCTGTCCTCTAAAAAGTACCTCTTTGCCTCATACTTAGCAGAGAAGCTGCCACTTCAAAATCCATTGTTTCCAGATATCATCATGAATTTATCTACAGTCCTGCTATAGGAGGATTAGAACCATCTGGGATCTCAACCATGAAGGCATACACATCATTACCAGTGAGCTAGCAGTACTAACTTGAGGAACTAGCAGTGTTAACATAAAGGTCTAAACAATATAACTTCTTATGCAGGTTTAGCAGTGTTAATCAGTGTTAACATCATTAGTACTGCTAGTGCTGCTCTGAGCAGTCATAAGGCCAAGTTTGTGCTCAATGCTTCACCAAGATTTTCTTTTAACTTTGTTCAACAATTTTAAAGTTGTGTGTACTATCATCATATGCTCCATTGTTTCAATTTCAGCCTTATTCGCCAGATACATCATGTGTATTCTATCAGGAGACAGCTTTATGTCAAATATTTTTTGATTTTAAGTTTCTTGAGTGATGACTCCACCAAAAATCTAAGCTTATAACAATCTTCTGAGAGCATGTTAAAGTATAGAGTCAAGAGACCTATGTGCTTGATCGCACTATAATTTTCATATTGTTGTTTCAAAAGTGTCTTGTGTTTTCTTCGGGCTTCTTTACTCCCAAATTTGTTTCGATTGCAACAAAACATTGTTTTAGATCAGTTGTGTACTGAGGAAATAAGTTGATATCATTGGGAAAGAGCCATTGAGTAGCGAGCTTCTAGCCTCACATTCATTTCTTCTTGTTTGTCTTTTCTTCATCAGTTACAGGTTTACTGACATCTTTGTAACCGAAGTCCAATTTCTTTGTGTGTTTGTAGTACCGATACCCATGAGTTACCATTCTTTGACCTCCCATAGAGGTTTAGTCTTGTACCTGGAAGTATTGCTTGATTCTTATCACCCACATCTCATACTCACCTAGTTTGAGTATGGGTAGCTTAGCAGTAGTATTACTTGTGCATATTCAAATTCCATAACTTCTAGATCAAAGTTTCAGAAAACAATGCGCTGATAGAATTGTTGCTCCGCACTATTTGCAAACCTTGTTAAAGGGTTAGTTGTATTGATACTCAAGAAACTATGCCTAGAAACTTTTGTTGATATAAGAGTATGTGGGATCTACTACTTCTAGTACTACGAAGAATATGAATGTAATAGTAAACTATGATGCCCAGTGAATGAACAATGAATTATACCCCAAAGAAGCTATCAATATTATTATGCATGAATAATACGGTAGTACTCTGTTCAGTTACTAGGGTTTACAACCTTAAAGCTATCGAATATGTCTATCGAGATGTGGTTGTACAACCATAAAAACTTCGGAATCTCCTTCTTTATAACATCAAGGTAAAGTCCTTTTATCAACTGAATAAAACTAACAATCTTCTAAACTTCTATTGAGTTCTCAACAGATCTCTAAAATATATAAGATACACATTAAATCATTCCATACATATCACAAAACACGCTTTTATCTCTTCAGCAGTTGTAATCTTCATGCAGCAGTACTAAGTCTTCTAGTAGTATTAAGTTCAGTACTGGCAGTACTAACTTTTCTTCTAGCAGTACTAACCTAGTTAATACTGTTAGTTATATCTTGAGCAATATTAACCTAGTTAGCACTGTTAGTTATATCTAGTTAGTACTGTTAGTTATATCTTGAGCAATACTAACTTGTGAAGATTTATTTCCCAACAGAAGATACGGCGTATTTGTGCCTGCACTCACCAAAGACCACGAAGGACACAACTCCAATACGGCATATCCAGGAAGGAATATGTCTGTCTTAAGCTATATGGACTAAAATTTGGCAGATATCAAAACGTGGTCCTACTCAAGCAAACACTCCAATACTCCGTCCAACACATTGGATATGCCGTATCGACACCGATCTCAGACCTAAAAATACAAAATCAACAATAGAGTTTTTAAAGTATGTAATCATATTCTCGATACATAAACCACCAAAAGTCTATTTTCAGAGGAGAAAAAGAGCAGAAGAGGTCTCGCCACGCATTCCAATCCATAGGTGACAGCGTGCAATTTCTTATACTTTTGTAATCGTTCAGTTTTTGATATCATTCTGTTACTCGGTTTAGTTTTAACTTGGCTAAGCATTACCTCTTGTATTAATTAAGATGTTGAGGCTAATACTAGCGGGGGTATGTTAGCCAAGATGGGAGAGTTAAGAAGATCTGAATGTTTTGGTTTTGTTATATATCTCGATTGCATGTTTCATGTTTATTATTTTATACTTGTTATGTGCATTAATAGTGCGGAACTTATCATTCAAACGGGGATTAGTATGGGCCAAGTAATCTAGATTGCCGGGATAGCTCTCCATATAGTGATTTTACTCTGAATATAGGATCACGCAAAATAATAAAACAAGTTTTTGGGTTTTCCCTTGCTAAATCGTGGCTCGGATATGCCTTATGGCTTAACTAGATATCGGATATTGCCTTTAGTTTAGTGAACAAGTTGACTAGCAGGTGAACCTAGATAATTCAACAAATAGCGTTCTGATTCCATCAGATAGTTGGACAAGTGGACTACTAGTGTATAAATCGTCGTTAAGCAGTAACTGGGTAAAGTCTCTATGAGTTAGGGTTTAACAAGATCACAATTGCTTTAATCCATAAGATTGATTATAATCAGCAAATAAGGATGTTATGACGGAATGCTTTTAATTCGGGGGATAGAATTAAGGATGTATTCTTAGTCTTAGGATGAAGTCCACCTATGTCTTAAGAATGATATACCACCTAGTGATAAGTATTCATTTGCACATGAATAAACAAACCAACTTCTAATCGGATTAATGATGGTAGTACAGTTATTTATCATAAGGCTTTGACGCTATTTTAGCTTCTGATACATTTGCTTGCGTAGGTTAAAGTCGTCCTTGAAATCATTATTGTAGTCCACACGAACGAGTAAGACAGAACATTCTGATTGTCTTATTGTTGTCCAGTCGCTCAGACTGAAAACCCATTTAATGTTAGAATTTTTAGATTAGAACACATAGGATAGCATAGTTTGACTTAGATTAGAATTAATATTAGATTCAGTAAACCAAAATATTAAAAAAATTAAGTGATTTACCTCGCTTCAGTGTTTGGACACACCTACTTACCACGAAATTACCAGTTGGACGGGTACACATCGCCGTTTTAAAGTGTTGTTTTTGGTTAAGTCAACAAAATATAAATTTAAAACTTGAATCATAAAAATATACTCTATCCACCTCAACGACACAATCAAGTTTTTGGCTACGTTGCGAGGGAGTGAAATTAATCTTGTTTTTATTTTATATATTGTTTTTTAGATTAGGATCTAAGTCCTTAGGATTTCGTTTTTATTGATTAGTGTATATTCTTGTATATATGTATATTTTGTATATTTAGTTAGTTTAATTGTTTGCTTGTTATATTTGTCTGTTTTAAATTTAATTGTTTTCTAGTACACGGTTATCTGGTCAATAACCGATACGGCGTATCACTTCCATTGGATACGGCAGATCCAACTTTCTGTTCTTAATACAAGTTATACATTCACTGAATCAATACAGGTGTATTCACTTTATTGAATACGGCGTTTCGTTTCATCGATAGAGTTCTTCTCCACTCTCTAACTTAAAGCTCAAACTTTTTTAACACCTTTTTCTCGTTGGTTCTACTGATAATTTTCTGGATATTTTTCAGTTAGAATGACAAAGGTAATCAAAGCAGAGTTCGAGAAACTTGAGGATCTTAAGGTCAAAGATGTTTTGCTCACTTGCGATACATCCTGAGTTTTCACATTGAATTCAACTCAATTAGCGAAAAAAAGGATGATGATCTGATTCAGAGAACGGCGAGTGATGAAGTGATGATGATTCGGGCTTGATCCATCTGATGTTGCATTATGAACTGGTTGAGGGTCAAAAAAAATTTTAACTACAAGATGTATGAATCATCTATACAAAGTAAGATTATGGATTTATAGATTAGAGGAGATGATGGAAGTTGAGCTCACGCGATGATGCTAGTTTATGAAATAAAGATGAAGTTGCCGAAGTCTTTCAGATCGACACTAATATATTTGATTTTGAGATGCCTGTGTGCAAGGCCTTCAAAGAATTTAACTATCTTTTACAAATCGATCCAGAATTACTTACTAAGGACATTAAGGGATTCAAAACTTATGAAGAATATAAGGATTATTGGATCTATGAATGGACATAGATGTACATGGGTTGGATGAGAAACCATAGAGTGACACTGGAAGTTTAGACCGAACGAATCGTTAAGCATTATTGTAAGGCCCTTCAATCTTATTCAAACTGGCTGTTCGGACGTGGCAACATGTAGTTGGAAAAGAATGTGGATAGTGTAATGAGGAAGTACCTGGAACTTAATGGTTGGAAATCGCTACATTACAAAGATTATAAATGGTACGAAGCATTGATGGTTTGGGCTAAAAAGAACAAGCTTATATACGAACTAAAGCTATATAGACGGTTAATCAGTGATGATGATCAAGCAATGATGGTTGGCGCAGAAGGGATAGCCTGAGAACACTTACAACAATCATAAAGAATTAGAGAATGAAATAAGATGATAAAGAAAAGAGAATTGAAGCTAATCATGTCGTGTGCAAAACAAGAAGATTGAGAATGTCAAGAATTCATTCGGGACAAGACCGAGAGTAAGATACTGTTAAAGAGATGAATACGACGATTTTGGACGAAACAACAATGAGCATGCCGAGCTGCTAGGAAACTTTGCCGATGGTCTGGACGAAGGATGGTGGTTCCAAGAGCGGGAGTGAGAAAAATAAAGAAAAGGTCATAACTTAAAGATCTTCACTGGTAAACAAAAGTGTTCCGGGAGACAACAGAATGTTTCTTTAATTTTATCGAGTTTTTCCTAGAATCCATAAACGGCGTCATAGCTCCATACCATCCGGTTGTATTGATGTGTCTAGACATCAATACGGGGTCCCCTGCACACAATAACTTGTTAGATATTGTAAGGATTTACCTTATAGTTTCTAAAAGTTTACCACATTCCGAAAAATATGAGCTGATGCCGGTGATGTTGTAGACTTTAGAACTTGGCTTGGTATATCTATTCGAGACCGCAGTGATAAGTACTATGGATTTAGATGGAGTAACTTGTTTAAATTGGTAAATTTTAGGATTACACCCAAATCGCCTTTACATGTTGCTTATTAACTAACTACACTGGTTAGTTAACCCCCGTATAAACCCTTTGTTTACTCTCATTTTAAGAGTAAGATACCCCTAGAACAACCCGTAGAGCCAATCCTTTAGGAACTACACCAATTATTTGTTTCGTTACACCTTTACACCTTAGCCTACCCTGTTAGATTAAGTTTATTTTACAGTTGCTAGTTGCTTAAAGTGTAAAGTTTGTATTTCCCGAGTCTTGTGTCTATTTTGGTACGGTTGGAAGAAATTTGCACATCGCAAATGGGAATGTATATTATAGTCAAAACTCATGTATTTTTACTACCATCGCAATTAATGGTACGTCCGAAGAACGAAGAATTATCGAAGGAATTATCCGGAATTATTATGATCGTGAAGATGGTGAAACTACACCGAGTTTCGTAGTATAGTGTTTAAAAAAAATTAAAAAAATTAGAAAAATCGCAACAAAAAAGAGAAGGAAAGTTAGAAGATAATCGTTTCGCAACTACCGAAGGAATTACACGAAGGATCGATTATTCGTTGATACAAATCGACGATGTAGAGTATTGTATAAAGTGGAAGATATCGCCACTTACCTTGTAAAGTATGTAAAGTATGGGATGATTAGGAAGTTGACCGTTACGGGAACGCCAACTTAGGTTGTTGTTTTTTATCTATGATCAAGACGTTGTAAATAGTTGTGTCTTTATCATGGTAACGGTCGGGAAAAAAGTGTCTAGCAACTTGTATTTTAGACTTAATCTATTTGTTTTGTAACTTTTATTTAACAACAATTTAATTCTCTTTCCTAATCATTAACCATAGGTTTTACGCGAATGAGGATGTGATCGAGCATAATGTTCTGAAAGTCTCAAGGCCCACGAAGGCGCAAAGGGGGTCAATGAGCCTTGAGGCGAGGCGCATACCAAAGCGCGAGATTCATAAATATGAGTTGCACTAAATGCACTAATTTTTTTTCACATATGTCACACTTTTATGTGGATTGAATAAAACAAAATAAAATTTGAGATACTTAATAGTTAATACATCTAACAAAGCTCACATTTAAACCAAAAATATCAAGCAAGCAAGTGAAGCAACGTATCAATATTCAAGCATAATGCCACATTATCATGATAATATTTCATAAATAAACTACTTGATGAAACAAATTAAGAGACTTCAATCTAAGTCGTAAAATTCCCCATCGTCATCATCATCTTCAAATGTGTATCGCTCCTTATTGTGACCAGATTCATCCTGCTTGACATCTTCTTCTTCAGTTTCACTATTCTCTAAAACCACAACGTCATCATCTTCATCTAAAGGTTTTGTCTAAAACTAGACCCTCCCCTTTCCCTTCCCCTTGAGCTTGAACTAGCATAACCATCGATGGATCTAAGATTATAGGTTGTCTCGTCTACGTGGCATTGGCCCTTCCTTGCTGGTACATCCTCATAATATTATAGTTCGACTCGTATCATTGGATCTAAGTTGTTGGTTTGTGACTTGCAACAAGCCTCTTCAAAAAGTAGACAATATACATATGACGAGAAGTGATTACATATGTGTCAAATTAAAAAGAGAAGTTCAATAAATGGAGGAATATGAAGAAAATTAGAGGCGCTTGTTTCACTGTATTGTATGTATTTAATTTTCCTTATTAGTGTTATTATTTTGTAGCTTATATATAAAGGCCCATGTGATTTTGTATTTGTGTCTCAATATTAAGATAAAAGGGCCCAAAACCCGTTACATGTGCTAGGCGCAACTTGTAACACCCCCAAATTGGGTCGCAGCGGAATAAGGGTCCGGGGCGTGTTACTTCTCAGATCAATAACACAAGATATATATAGAACGACCAAAAAGTCGTTTGAAAACGATACATTAGATTTAACAAAGTAATTGTTACATAAGCCCGAAGCTTAACTTGTTCACTTGATCAAAATACAAAGATTTTCAGCCTTATACAGATAACAAAAGAAATGCGAACAAAATCTTTAATGATGACATCAATCAATGACCACCATTGTTCCATATCGCACCTTGTGCTTATTGATCCTGAAAAACATTGACTTTAAAACACATCAACAATAATGTTTGGTGAATTCAATAGGTTTGTTAATTCATATATTGTAGGACCACAAGATCTCCAAGTGTATGATAATTGCAACAGATGCAGACATCATATAATGTAATTGCGGTTGTCTAAGCTCTGACACTGAAGCTGAGGTGTATGGATGCCAAATTAATGGCCCTACATTGCCAGTGGTGATGTTCTAACCCGCAACTCCTTTATTCGAAATGGTATACGTTCGTTTCCCTAGTGAGAAGCTTTATCACCGAACGGGGTTGTCAAACCCAATAGATCTATTTATAACATTCGCGCTCGTAATTAACAGTTCATGATAATGGGCTCAGATTGGGTTATCGCTACTTAGGCAACATGTAATCATAATGTGAAACTTAACCACTTGTGTCCAGTTGTAAAACATTGCATGTTTTTCACCCCAAAAACTTTGTAAAACAAAAGCATGTAAAACGTGGGGCTATGAACTCACCTTGAGTGAGTAATGCCAAGTATATCACAAATAGTGCGCCACGCGAATTGATCAAATGCAACCTAATTAAATTAAGGTCGTATAAGTACCGAGTACTTTAATCAATAACATTGAATATAATCCTATGGTTGCAATATCGTACTATCGTTCGGGCTATCATAATTAAAGAGGTCATGACATGACGTACGAGGAGTTAGGACACTTTAAATCGTAAATCCAACAACTCGTCGATACGCCATCCGAAGAGGCCTCATTATGAAACTCCCTAGTAATATAGTACTTTGATAACCACATAATATTCTATATAGCTCAATCACCAACTAATGGTTTTGGTAAAATTGTGTTTAATAAGTTAAAACGTTTATAATTACCGTTTTAGTAAAACTGGCGTAACTTTCGCGTTTTAAGCCCGATTCCCGCGTTTCTTATGCCCATCTTTTCGTATCAAGACGAGTTATCATAAATTGACATTTTCGAATTTCGGACCTACTGGTGAACAGTAAAAATTACTGTTCACATCAGACCTTATATATATTTTTATCGATTTAATTGTCGTAAAACCCGTAAACGTCGTATTTTATTCGTTATAGCTCCGTTTTTAGTTTCTTGTGTTTCTTTCGAGGACGTTCTCGTAATTGAAAGTTCTATATATTTATGAGGTTTACAAAAATATAACTTTCTGTCATGAATAGTAACTTTTATAAAAATAGTTTTATAAAAGTATTAATTGTCGTAAACTCGCAAAATTCATAACTCGTTCGTTATTAATTGAAAAATTACGATTCTTATCATTTTGGAATCCTAAAAATATGTATAATTTGTTAAAAATATCAACACTTGCTGTTTATAACTTTTATAAAAATGTTTTTTATAAAAGTTCATTTACGACTTCGTTTATTAACGTATAACTTGTTTTTACCGTAACTTTTTCGTTATTAATCCGTCTGACAAGTTTCTTACCTTTTCGGAATCGTCGTGAAATGTATTATCTTATAAAAATATATTATAAGTATATTTTTATACAATTTTGGACAGAATGTTTGCTTGAGTTTGTTAAGTCCATATATATCCTTGTTTTCATATTTTTTTCCACTTTTGTAAATACCCAAGTTTATAATTTCATATATGGACATTGTGATACCATATAATAAGAGTCCATGGTTCCATAATAGTTCTCATATGTCCAAGTTTACCAAGTCCATATTATACTTTTAACCCTTAACTTTCATAATTAACCCTTTTAACACAAGTTTATATTTAGTCACTTTTACATATAAACCATAAGTGTACATGTGTATTTATTCAAATGACTTTATTTAGTGTTCTAATAACATGATCTAAAAGTCCATAAACAGATTTTAACATGCCATTTGCTTTACTTCCACTTGAAACATATTAATTGATCTTTCAAAACCCTAATTAGTACATGGTCATTTTTACACCAAAACAACATGATACAATATTTTATCATCCTTTTTAACATGATATATGTAATAACACAACATATATAAAAGTAATACATGTGATCATTTCAAGTAAAAACCTCATTTTCATGATAAAATCCTAAATGGTGATTTAAGCTAACATAGAATAACCATATGCATAAAAATGAACATTATAAGAACATAAAGAGTTCAAATAGACCTTAGGGTGAATGATGATGATGATGAACAAATTCTAAACCCTTGTTTAGCCTTAAAATCCAAACTTGCACAAAGAAACCCTAGCTTTCCTTAATAAAAACCCTAGCTTTCTTTCACTTGAGTAATACTTGGAAATGGTGATTCAATGGTTGGAAATACCTTAGAATGTCTTAGGATAGATGTGTATAAGTGTGTATGGGTTGAATAAAATTTTGTATGGATTGAGTTGGGTGCTTGGTTTGTGCCGTGGCTTATATGTGTGACAAAGGGAGTATTGGTTTGATTTTTACCTTGCAAATGAAGAGTGTGTGTGTAATATCACTTATACAAGTATTATATATCACCATGACTAGTCAAGGGAACATATTGAGGGTCTTAGGGATGGGTCTTTGGTCTTGGTCTTGGTCTTTAGTCAATTAGACAAGGTATGGGTAGGCTTTAATGAGGTATGTTGCACATTTGACCAAAGTGTGGATTTTTCTTATATCTTGAATCAATGGAAATGGATTTCGGCAATAAGAAGATATACATGATATATTTGAGTAACTTTTATGTATTGGGTATAAAAGTGGGTATTTGTTGAAGCGTAGAAAAGTTTTTGTGGTTCCGGGAGTGCCTAAACGCAATTTATCGCGAAACGTATACACTTTACGTATCCGATAAAAATAAAATGAACAAGTTAATAATTATTCTCAAAATAATTATATAACCCTTGCTTGATGTAAACATTTAATTGTTTGATGCCCGTTTACATTGAACGCTAATTTTTGGCGTACGCGATTTAACCTATCGCTTATGATTTAAAGTGAACACGTACATTACAAAAAGTACATTGCGGATTTGCTGACGTCGTCAATGACTTGAAAACACAGGGTGTTATACGACTAGTCCTAAGGCGCAAAATCCCAAGGCGTTGCGATTTTTATAGGATTTATGGATGTTGTGAGCCTCGATCTAAAAAAATCCCAAAGGCTGGAGCCTCGAGGGATTTAAGGAGTAGACGCGCCTTAGGCGCGATTTTTAAAACATTTTCGAGCGTACATGTCTATTCTGTCGTTACAGCCATGTATGCATGTCTTAGCTGACTTGTTGGTTTATTACTATTGGTGAAAGTTAGAAGATCCCTACCCTATATTATTCTTCATCCTAACCGTTGGTTAAATTCGAATGAGGATGTGATCGAACACACATGTCTATTCCGTCGTTACGGTCATGTATGTGTGCTTCAGCTGCCTTGTTGGAGTGGTACTTTTGGTGAAAGATTGTAGAATGATCAACCCTAAGCCTTATCTTAAAAACCCATATTTACCTTAATAAACTTGTTACTCCTTAGCTTTAGCGGTGGAGATGTGTATTCTTGCCAAGCTTATGATAGAATACTCGTCACTACCGAGCAATTGAGCGAATTAGTTAAATGTTACCACATAGATTAGTTGAGTGATTTGAGTGTTTTCATTTTCCTATTTCGTGAGGTGTTTGGTTGTGTACTTATAATAGATCAAATAAATGCTTTAACAAAAAATATTCTTTGGGATACATTTTTATAGACTTCTAAAGGCTACTTTAGGACAAAGTAGGATTCAAGTAGAGGAATATTTGATGACATCAAATAACATCTATTTTATAGCATCATTTATCCCATGTATTTAACCCATTTTATATAATTATTGTAAAGAATTATTACTTAATCGTTTATATTTGAGAATTGCAGTAATTATGGAGTAATTGGTGAATATTAGCAAAAGACACGCATTCTGGAGCTTAAATAAAGATATTTTGAAGATTTGCTATTCTGACAACCAATACACCATATCCATCAAGGTAGATACGATGTATCCGTGCCAGCACTCACCAAAGACCACAAAGGAAAGAAGATCAATACGCCGTATCCAGAAGAAGTCAATACGTTGTATTAAAGATATAGTATGTGAATATTCTGGAAGATATCAAACGTGGTCCCCCCCCCCCCCCCCCCCCCCCCCACCCCCCCCCCCCCCCCCCCCCCCCCCCCCCATACTCCAAGAAACATCATACGCCGTATCCAATCCCTTGGATACGCCGTATCGATCCGACTTCCAAACCCTATAAATACAAAACTCAAAAATTAGTTATAAGTGTGCTAAATCATAATCTTGATACCTAAACCATAAAAGTCGATTTTTAGAGGAGAAAAAGAGCAGAAGAGGTCTTGCAACGCATTCCAATCCCTAGAAGACAACGTGTAATTTCTTATAGTTTGGTAATCGTTTAGTTTTTGGTATCATTCGTTAACTCGGTTAGTTTACCTTGGCTAAAACAATTACTCTTGTATTAATTATGATGTTTGAAGGCTAATACCTTCGGGTATTAGCCATTATTATAAAGATCTAAATGTTTGGTTTAGTTTATATCTTGATTACTTAATTTATCGTTGTATGCTTGTTTATGTTTATCAATTCATACTTGTTTACGTGCTTTTGTATGCCGACCTTTCATTCATCTGGGTCTAGTGATACGGACCATGAATCTTGATGTCGGGATAGCATCTCAATATAGTGATTATACATCTTGAATCTTAGGACACGGGTAGTGTCCTTTCTAAAATGTGCTAAGGATCGCTTCTGGCTTAACTAGTTAACAGAAACTGCCTTTGGTTTTATTGAATCATGTTGTCTTGTAGGGTGATTCTAGTTTAATTTCAACAAAGAAAGGTTCTAATTCCATTGGATAGCTGGACAAGTGGACTACTAGTGTATAAATTGCCTTTAAATAGTAAGTGGGTAAAGTCTCTATGAGCTAGGGTTTAACAAGATCACCATTGCGTTAATCCCTAAGATAGATTATAATCAAGTAATAAGGATGCTTTATGTGGATGCTTTAATTATGACAGAATTAATGTGTCTAGGTCTTAGGATGAAGTCCCGCCTAAGTCTAAGAATGATATGCCTCTTTGGGATAAGTAATCATTGCACTGAATAAACAAACCAACCTTCTAATCAGATTAATGATGGCTAATACAGTTTTCTGTCATAAGGCTCGACTGCTCTTTTATCTTTTGTTAATTTGCTTACGTGGGTTAAAGTGTCTTGAATTGATTGTAGTCACCAACCAAACCCTGCCGTCTCTCAAGCTGAAATAACCCCCATTTTACCTGTTTAGAATTAAGATTAGTACTAACTTAGGAGCAGATAGGTCTTGACTTAGATTAGATTAACATAGATTAGATAACCAAAATATAAATAAATTGAGAGATTTAACCTCGCTTCAAGTGTTCGACACCCTACTTACTACGAATCTACCACCGACCGGGTACACTGCCCGTTAAAGTGTTATTTTTGGTTAAGTTAGCAAAATATAAATTTATAACTTAAACTATCATAAATAAACACCACACAACGACACATCACAGAGATTTCCTCGCAAGTTGATGATGCTATTGCTAATCACATTCCTTCGCAGGTTGATTCATCAGTCAGACGTTATATGTCAGGTCATATTCTGCATGTGCATCCGGCTAAAGACGCAATTCCTTCTACACAAGAACAACAATATCAACTTTACCTGACTATAAAAGAGGACCCTCAGTTGCAAAAATATGATGTCTCTATTTGGCTTGCTCTCAAGATTAAATTTGAAGACTTCAGGTGGCCACTACTCCTTGTAGACCTTTTGATGTTCGCCTTAGAGATCAGGACGATCCTCATGATGATGCTCATCCTGAGGGGGAGAATAGTGCAAAGAGGCAGAAGATATCTGAGCATGAAACGTTTGAGATTGGAGGATCATCTTCTGGCTAAGATTATGAAGGTGAACCATGTCCATCAACGTCAGGTAATCAAGAACAATCTGATGAGTTTGATTATTGGACAAATTCTTATGCCATAGATGATGATGTGCTTCCTAATGAGAAAGTGTCACAAGAACTTGTGGATGAAATTTCACAAACTGTTGATGAAGCTAAGTTGCGTAAGGTTGTTGATGAAATGTTAAGACAACAGTGTACTTCGAGAGATGAGCATCAGTATCACATTGATTAGATGCAAAATTTCTTGAAAAGTGACATTGTGTGGGAAAGCAGGAAAGAAATAAAAAAAAAAAAAAAAAAAAAAAAAAAAAAAAAAAAAAAAAAAAAAAAAAAAAAAAAAAATAAAAAAAGAAATCATTGTCCCACCTTATCAACCAAATCCTACTTCATTCGTTTAAAGATGTAAAAGAGATCCAAAAGCTCCTGGACTACCCCTGGTTAATCAAGATCTTTTGTACTTAAAGAAGGGTAACTCAAGACCAGATAAGATTGTATTATCTTTACACAAGTTTCCTGCAGTCATTTTTCCTAATGATGATATAGAAGATAGAACGTCTAGACGGGTAAAGAAATGTATGAAGAGGTTTAATCCTTATGCTCGTTATGAGGTTGAACATTAGAAGAATCCACATGCAAAGATCTTCTACATCAAGAATCAACAAGCACCCGGAAAGCCAACATAAGAAATCTACTCAAATCCAAAGATTGTTCAAATCATCAAGACTTACTGGGAACTAGGTCATGAGCACAATTTTGTCACAGAGATAGTTTGAAGAAGAGCAAATGGAAGTATAGTGTCTATCACAGAGTCATATTACAAGAATCTTAAAAAATGATATTGAAGATATGTATCTGCTAATCATAAATCACAAGGTAGATGACTATGCTGAGACTGGATCGCTATGGTCATTATCAGTCTCCATCAGGAGTACAACAATATGGGAAAGAGTTAATGACTTTCAACTAGGTGTGGAAAGATATCAACAACAAGTCAATCTTACTGCACCAATAATCACTTTCCAGGCATTGAGAAGTACAAGATGTTTTCCATCATCTCTGAACTAGTATATGGCATTATTTACGAGAACAACAAGAAAGAAAAAAGAGTGATGAGACATCAAGAAATTCATAAGTTCTGTGATGCGACATTGAAAAGAGTCTTGGAAGGATTAAAGAGCTACAACAACGATGTTAAGTATGGCTATGTGACTCACAATCTTAGTAAAGAAGATATTGAATACTTACAACTGTTTGCTGAAGAGATTGAAGAATGGTTGAAGTATCGTGATCAAATGAGAAGATGGGAAATGTACGTGAATGGAAGACCACTAGGATCAAGAAGGGAACGCCCAAAATAATCGACCCTTAAGGGGAGATTGTTAGGATCATAAAATGTTGATTATGATACTTTAAGTGGTTTTATTTATTTCTAGTGTTTAGTCTTTATTTTACTTAGTAGAAAGTAGTTTGTAATAAGGTTTAATATGCTAAAAGTAAAAAATTGCATATTTACCAAAGATTATAGACTAATTAGCAAAATTAGGAAAATAAAGGAAGGAAGGAAAGCCTCCTCCCTCTCCTATAAATAGCCACCTAATCCTCATTAGGTGGTTGATGGCTTGTAACAACTTTTCCCTCCCTTTTTCTCTTTTGCTATAAAATTTAAAGATTGTGAAAACTTGCCTCCCTCTCTTGATTCTCTATATTCTACATCGTTCTATATCGTGTGATTCAAGCTAAAACAAGACCTAACATGATTAATATAAAACAAATGACTGCATGCTAAAAAATCTGTTATATGGACACATATGTCTTTATTTTAAATCAACACTTACCAATGGTATCCTCAATTTTTCGTTTTTTTGCCATTTTCCCTTTTTTCACAGACTTTACCTTTTTGGCTCCTATAATCCATCAATAAAATGTTTTCATAAAACAGGACAAGCAAAAACATATACGTACATTATACGTTTTGTGAAACAGGTTTAGTTAACATAAAAGGTAAATTTGATACCTGAAGTTGATGGACCGACATCTTTATTATCAACCTGAGTACCGATAATATTTTGAATGCCTTCATCTTGACTGATATTTTCGTCTTCACTTAAATATTCTTCCACATTGATAGCATCCTCAATAGTATTTTCTTCAATTACCGGACCCTTACACTTTAACCTGCCACTTCTACGAAATCCTGAATGTATAAACACACTTTCAGTTAATTCGCATCAAAACAAATCTGAATCAGTAATCAAGTATGCACCACCCATAAAAAGTAACCACGTACGCACTTTTAGTCAATACAAAACAAATATGCACCACCCATACGCCAAACACCCATTTCCCCTGCTCATAACAACATATATACAATCAAACTTACTAGATCATCATAACTCAACCAAACAATCACCCAAACCCTAGTAAACTAACCCAAACAAGTCTGAATCACTAATAAAGTATGCACCACCCATCTTCCTAACAAGTAACCACCTAAGCACTTTAAGTCAATACCAAATAATTATGCACCATCCATATTCGAAACACCCATTTCCCCTGATCATAACAACTGAAATCCAATCAACCTTACTAAATCATCATACCTCAACCTAACAATCACCCAAACACTAGTAAACTAACCCAAACACCCTTACACAGATGCTACTAGTAAACTAACCCAAACACCCTTACACAAATGTTGCTATTCATTAAAAGTTTATAAACAATACTAGATCATCACAATCAACTGATAATTAAACAAAAAACACATATGTTCATCTCATTAAATAATAAAAACAAAATTGATAACATCATATTGCTTTTTTCTCAACAATCATAATAATCAATATTTATTATTTAAATCCAACTTAAACGGATGCTTATTTTTTTGTCAATCGGATCATAATAACGATCAATTACCAGGTTCATACATGTTCGACATCAATTTTGTACTCAATCAGTAAAAAACAGAAATAATTAAGAACATGGTACAATACCGTCCATGGCTTGGATCGATCAAATCTCTGTTGAATGTGTGCAATTGTGTTTTTAGTTTTAATGGGAAGCTTATAGATTTGGGTGGTTTATAACAACCCGCAATTTTCATCAATGTAAATATCCATCTATTAAATTAGATGCACTGTAATATCCATCTATTAAATTAGATGCACTTTATATACCACCTTTTTACAGGGAAATTTTTGCTTTATCTCATTATGCAACGTAACTTGCATCTCTAAAGTAAACGAGCTCACGCAACCTCTACCAATGCCATCTATATCTATGTTTATATCATGTAAACATCCTAATATGTCAAGTCTATATCTTAATATCATTTTACCAAGTACATTATTCATTTAACGTACTTTTCAAAATGTTATTTCAAAACAAGCATTAAACGTTAACGTTTACATCTAAACCCTAATTATATGTAATGTATACATATAAAATAAATGTACAAGCCTTTAAAGCATGTGTACAAGTATCAATACACAACATTTGAATATCTTTTCCCTCCTGAATCAAGTTACAACTTTCTAAAGCATAATGTACAAGCTAATCATGCCTAAAAACCTAATTAGGTCATTTAAGCTCCTAAATCATGTTTAAACTTTACCACCACTTTAGCACAAGGTACAAGCACTTAATGCATGACTTCTAAACCCTAAATCTAAACCCTAATTCATCCTAAAACCCTAATTTAAAACCCTAAACCCTAAATGAAACCCTAAAACCCTAATTTCACTTTAAACCTAAAACTAAACCCTAAACCTTAAAACTAAGCCCTAAACCTTAATCCTAAACCCTAAACCTTAATCCTAACACTAATCCTAAACCCTAAACTATCCTAAACCCTAACCCTAACTCGAATTAAAACCAAAAATCCTAACCCGAAACCCTAAACCAACCCGTCACCCTTTTTACTTCATTTTTACCCATTTTAAGCTATCAAGCACCTCAATCACCTCCCTTGCATCACCATGACATCACCAAGCAGCTTACAAGCACCTCTATCACCACCCTTAAGCACCAAGTATTGCATGGTCACCTCCTTGTCACCCCATATTAGGGCCCAAACCCCTCCAAGCCCCCACCTTTCTTCCACCTTGCTAAGCTACACCTCCATAGCCCTCAATACTCATTCCTAGCCTCCCTTAATCATCTATCTACAGCCCTTAACCCTTATCCACCAAGAAAACTTGGGCACCAAGGGTTTTGAACCCTATAAATAGCCGAAACACACACACTCTTCAATCACACCTCAAATTTCATCATACACTCAAATGGAGTTCTAACTCAGACCAAGAAGGATCAAGTGAAGTCCCTAAGCTCATAATAGAAGCCAAGAATCAAGAAAAAGAAGCCCTTGAAGTCGTTACTAGGCGTACGAACCCGAAAACCCCATTTCGACCCATTTTAGCTCAAGTAAGCTCAAAATCTTGTTCAATAAGCTTATAATCTGTATTAGAATGTTCATAATACTCTTAAGATCATATATGAACTCTTGTTAAAGCCTTGAATCCTCAAACCCATGCGTTTTTTATTAAAACCCTAAAAACGACCCGTTTTGATTTTCTAGCTAACGAATCCTTTTTCTAAACTTTTGTTACGTTAGAACATCTTATTTTAGCTTATTCTAATAAGCTATAACCTGAAAATATCATTTGGAATCCTAAAATAAGCTTGCATGGCTTTTTGGACTTGATTTGTAAATGTTTTCATGCATAGGGGTATATATCGTAACTTTCTGAAATTTATAACTAAAGGGGCTGAAAATGTCATTTTCCTAAAGTTATAACTATAAGGACCTATTTTGCCAAGTTCTAAAGTTAAAGGTTTAAATTATATATACTTTATATATAAAGGACTAAACTTGTAAAAGTTTATAAACCAAGGGTATATATTGCCATTTTTGTAAACTTGAAAATATAAAATATAATATTTTTTTATAAATTATAAAAATATATATTAATATTATAAGACTCGATTTTATTAAAACCCGACACATTTATCGTTATTAATCAACGATCGACGCATTATAAAACAATTACGTTATATAATTAACGTAACTTATCATCGACTAACTTTTGAAGAAACTTAAAATCTTATCGTATCACGTTACTAGGGAATTTCATGTGAGGGGTTCCATTTGAGTATTTGTTTTGACGAGTTTGCTGGGTTTACGATTTAAAGTGCCCTGACTCCTCAAACGATACTACATGGCCTCTGGATTATGATAGCCCGAACAGTGATGCAATACTTCCATAAATTAATAAATCAAAGTAATACGTTAAACTTTATGAAGTTTTGAAAAAAACATTCACACTAAACTTGAACATATATCCCAGGTTGTGTGACGAGGCAGTTTACTTAAATTTTACTTGATTATACTTTTGCCTTCAATCAGATTTCCCTTGTTAAGGTGGTTCGTAGCCTCGCTATTTTAAATCTTCTAATGTTTTTCATATAACAGCGAGTGGGGATAATGCTATAACCATGATAGAGTATTTTTCCAACTGTATGCTATCACTGATATAGAGAGAATTGCTATGTCCTTACTTTTGCCATTTAAGACCCCACTATCATGAACCGTTTTATTACTTTTCAGGAGTAAGCGCGAATGCTGTGTAATAGATTATTTAGGACTGAGCTTCCCGTTGGGTGTACCTATACTTTCTGGTAACCAAGACGCACTTCATTGAAAACCTATGTGCGTGTTTGGTAAAGGCACCCGTTGGGGCAATTTATTACGATTATTGATTATCTCAAGGTCTCGGTGCATGAGCTTCGGGCAATAATATTGTTTTCTATAATAATTGTACTCATTGTAAGTATTACACTTATGGGTGTATAACAACGTAACCCACTATTGAACTTGTATTCAAACTTTTTACCATAAACCTATGAATTTTACTCAACCAATGTGTTAACCTTTTTTGAGCATGTTTATTTTAGGTATTTGAACAACTTATGGCACGGAGTGGCACGGACATTGAAGATGGCTAAACGTGATCAATCAAACTTTAGGTTTTTCATGTCAGATTTTTGGGACTCCACTCTGTTTGTAAAAACTCTGATGAAATAATGAATGATAACTTATCTTTTAAAAACGTCTCTTTTGAGTCATTTTCTATGATTATGACTGTTGTACTATGAAATAATACCCCAGATTAGCTTCCGCTGCTATATGTCAAAAATGGGGGTGTTATAGATTGGTATCAAGAGCCACGGTTATAGAGAACAAGGTTGAAACCTTAACTATAACTACTTTTCTTTTTCCATCTAAGAAAGTCCTCCGTGCCACTATATCTCCCGAATAGTATGTAAAAGTACATAACTATTATACTATTATATAAATAACTTATGTTATTTACCACTGGGTTGTTAACAGAGCGATGTCTTCTCCCAGCCACCCTACTTCCAATATTGAGGATGCTTTTTCCTCTAACTTTCCGGACTATATCCCGGCTTCCCCAGACTATGTCCCAGCTTCACCAGGAAAAACTTATTCTAGCTCTTCAAATAACTCATTTGGTTTAGTTCCAATAGCTTCACCAACTCTTTCACTTTTTCATGATGACCCCTATATGAAGGTCATGCATGCATACTATGCTAAAGAATCACCTATTCTACCACCAACTATTATGCCTCCATCTTCAATGCTATCTCTAATGTTTAATCCTCAAGAATTCTTTCTTCCTGAGGAATTATTGCCACTTAAGAAACGAGGTCATGACCGATCATCCTCCTCTACTTCTGCCCTACCTCAAGCATTTGAGATAGGAGAAAGCTCTCGTAAGACAAGTCTGGAACGTCACGAGGAGCAAATTGAGGAAATTTTAAATCACCTAGATTGATACTATCTCTAGACCGGCCATTTTTTGAAAAAAAGGAAAATAGGAGACAAAATAAAAGGTCTTGGAAATGGCCGGGTGATCATACAATAAGATTTTGACAATCTGGAAGCTGAACTCCGAGAGTCTCGTACTCAAATTGCTAAACTTCAAAGGAAGCAAATGGGAAATAACAGCAAGATTGCTCTGGCTTGCTTCAGGATTGCTAATCTAGAACAAATCATCGAAGAAATCTAAGTCCGTCACCAAGCAGACAAGGAAAGTCTTCTGAATGCAATCTATGAATCAAAGATCAGCAGGGAGGACCATCGGGGGGGGGGGGGGGGGACTTTTTACTAATTAGAAACTATTTGTAAGCTTTTGCTAGAAAAACCTATGCCACGGGATGTGTGGTATAAATAACAACCACTTGTCAAAATTTTGACTATGTACAGTACAATAGGTAAGTTGTTTCATGATATAATACAATGGAAATCCGTTATACCTTGTTGTTTCTTAATAACGATTATCCATCTAAATCAATTTACTCTTATATCATAATCTCCGTCTTCCATCATTATGAATAATACACATGACTTCTATATAAATCATGATAATTATTTGATTAGAAATATCTATGATTTATCTATGATATCATTTTTGTGACAATGGTTTATTTTTGAACCTTACGCATTTTAAGGAAAGAATTGTGATATCATTCTTATTACGTGTTGTCTTATGTTGATAGAATGCCTCCCAAAAGGACATCAACATCTGAAGCACCAGCCATGACTCAAGCTGCCATCAGGAAACTAGTTGCTGACAGTGTTGCCACAGCTCTAGAAGCACAAGCTGCAACGATGGCAAATGCTGACAATACCAATAGGAACACCGGAGAAAGAGAAGCTCATGTAGCAAGAAAGTGTAGCTACAAAGAGTTCATGAGCTGCCAACCTATCAATTTCAAAGGTACGGAAGGAGCTGTCAGACTTATCCGCTGGTTTGAGCGAACTGAATCAGTGTTTTCCTGTAGCAACTGTACCGAAGACTGCAAGGTAAAGTTTGCTACTGGTACTTTAACTGAAGAAGCTCTATCCTGGTGGAATTCTTTTGCCCAACCTATTGGGATAGAAGAAGCTTACAAGATTACCTGGGTTGAATTCAAGAAGCTGTTGATAAAGAAGTACTGTCCCCGAACTGAAGTCCAGAAGATGGAAGACGAATTTTACCATCTGACTGTGAAGGGGAATGATCTCAAGACATATGTGAGAAGATTCTAGGAATTGGCAACCTTGTGTCCCACTATGGTGCCAGATTCTGAGAAAATGATGGAAGTTTTCATCGGGGGATTGCCTCGAAGTATTGAAGGGAATGTTACCGCCTCTAAACCTCAAACTCTAGAGGAAGCCATTAACATAGCCCAGAGGCTAATGGAATAGGTAACAATGAAACCACTCCGGTGCAAGTATCAAGTGATCACAAACGAAAGTTTGACGACAGAAGAACTTTCAACAACAACAACAACTACCGTAACACCAACACCAACAACCGCTACAATAATCACCAACCACAACAGAACAGAAGACAGGAAACCTTCAGGTCTTATGCTGTCACTCCAACTGAAAACAATGGGTATATTGGAAACCGTCCTTTGTGTAAGAAATGCACTCTGCATCACACAGGACTTTCTTGTTATGTGTAATACTCTGTAACAAAGGTGGGGCCATCTGACTAAGAACTGCAGAAATAAAGGGCCAAACCACTGGAAGTAATCTGCTACCAGTGACAGTTACTTGTCATGCATGTGGAGAGAAAGGGCATTATGCAAATCAGTGCCGAAAGACCACCAACAATAATTCCCAAGGAAAAGCCTACATGTTGAGGGATAGGAATGTCACCAAAGACCCGAACATAGTCACGGTATTGTTCCTTCTAAACCAACATCTAGCTTGACGTATTTATCTTGATTCTGGAGCCGATAATAGCTTCGATTTCCATATCTCTTTCCTCTATTGCAATATTCCACCCATTATAATAGATACCTTTTACAATATCGAAATGGCTGCGGAAACTTAGTAAGCACAAACACCCCACGCGTTATTCAGGGTGAAATCTGATAGTTAAACCAACCTTTCGAAATTGATCTTATGTCGATCAAACTCGATAGTTTTGACGTCGTCATTGGTATGGATTGGCTATCCAAGTATCATGCTAGAATTATTTGTGACGAGAAAGTCATCTACATCCCAATCAACGGTGGAACTTTGATCATCCGAGGTGACCAAAGTAAAACCCAACTAAAACTCATATTCGGTATAAAAACCGAAAGGTATATATCCCGAGGTTGTTAAGTTTTCGTAATCCAAGTAATGGAAAAGAAGTCAGACGAGAAAAGACTAGAAGATATCCCAGTAGTCAGAGAATTTCCAGAAGTTTTTCCTGAAAATCTACCTGGCCTTCCCCCCGTTCGCCAAGTAGAATTCCAAATCGATCTCCAAGAGCGGCACTTGTAGCCTGAGCACCTTATAGACTAGCTCCTTCAAAAATGCAGGAACTATCTAACCAACTTCAAGAGTTAGCAAACCGAGGTTTTATCCAACCAAGTACTTCACCCTGGGGAGCTCCTACCTTATTTGTCAAAAAGAAAGACGGATCTTTCAGAATGTGTATCGATTACCGAGAGTTAAATAAACTTACCGTAAAGAATCGTTACCCATTACCCAGGATCGATGACGTATTTGACCAACTTTAAGGTTCAAGTGTCTACTCAAAGATTGACTTAAGATCAGGCTATCATCAACTGAGAGTCAGGGATGAAGATATTCCTAAGACTGCTTTCAGAACAAGATACGGACACTATGAATTTCAAGTGATGCCATTTGGTTTAACTAACGCACCTGCTGTATTCATGGATCTCATGAATCGTGTGTGTAAACCATACTTGGATAAATTTGTGATAGTGTTCATCGATGATATATCATTCTACTCTCGTAAACAAGGAAGAAGAAGTAAATCTCTAAGGTAATAATCCTAGAATTACTCAAGAAAGAGAAGTTGTATGCCAAGTTCTCCAAGTGTGATTTCTGGATTCATATCGTGCAATTTCTTAGACACTTAATTGATAATCAAGGACTTCATGTTGACCCCGCCAAGATTGAAGCAGTTAAGAATTGGACATCTCCTACTACACCCACAGAAATATGTCAATTCTTAGGACTTGTCGGTTATTATCGGAGATTTATCAAAGATTTCTCGAAGATTGCAAAGTCTTTGACTGAATTAACCCAGAAAAACAAGAAGTATATCTGGGGCGAAGACCAAGAATCGGCTTTTCAACTGCTAAAACAGAAGCTATGTGAAGCTCCAATCTTAGCATTACCAGAAGGAAATGACGATTTTGTTGTTTACTGTGATGCATCCCATCAAGGTCTGGGAGCGGTGTTAATGCAAAGAGAGAAGGTTATTGCATATGCATCCCGACAACTTAAGCCTAATAAAGAAAACTATACCACTCATGATCTCGAATTAGGAGCAGTAGTGTTCGCTCTTAAAATTTGGAGACACTATTTGTATGGCACCAAATGTACTATGTTCACTGATCATAAAAGTCTTCAGCATATCCTTGATCAGAAAGAGTTGAACATGAGACAACGCCGTTGGCTAGAATTGCTTGTAGATTACGATTGTGAAATTCGCTATCATCCTGGAAAGGCAAATGTTGTAGCAGATGCCTTAAGCCGGAAGGAACGAATCAAACCACTCCGAGTTAGATCATTAGTTATGACCATTCATCCAAACTTACCATCACAAATTCTCAAAGCTCAAACTAAAGCTCTCAAAGAAGAAAACATCAAGGCTAAAAACTTATGAGGAATGGACAAATCATTTGAAATACGTCCTGATGGAACCCGATGTATCAAGAATCAAAGTTGGTTACCACTCTTTGGTAATCTGAGAGACTTGATCATGCATGAGTCTCATAAATCGAAGTATTCCATTCACCCAGGTTCTGACAAGATGTATCAGGATCTAAAGAAACTCTATTGGTGGCCTAACATGAAGGCAATCATCGTTGAATATGTTGGCAAATGTTTGACATGTTCTAGAGTTAAAGCAGAATGTCAGAAGCCATCCGGCTTACTGGTACAACCGGAGATTCCTATGTGGAAGTGGGAGAGAATAACAATGGATTTCATCACAAAACTACCCAAAACCTCAAACGGACATGACACAATCTGGGTCATTGTCGATCTCCTTATCAAATCCGCACATTTCATCCCTACCGAGAGACAGATTAGTATGGAAACCCTTACAAAGGTTATCACATCAAAGAAATAGATCTCCAGCATGGAGTGCCAATATCTTTACATCTCGGATCGTGATAGTCATTTCAGTCCAGTTTCTGGCCAATCATTACAATGTGCGGTGGGTACTTCAATTAGACATTGAGCACGGCATATCAACTGAAAAACGGGGACAAAGTAAAAGAACCATCCAAACACTCGAAAGTATGCTTCGAGCCTGTGTTTAGGATTTTGGAAAAGGTTGGGAAAGACACTTAACCATTGGTAGAATTTATACAATAACTGTTTACCATGCGAGTATCAAATGAAGCACCATTCGAGGCACTTTATGGTCAAAAGTGCAGATCACCTGTTTGTTGGGCCGAAGTTGGAGATGTTCAACTTACAGGACCAGAAATAATCCATGAAACCACCGAGAAAATAGTGCAAATTTGACAACGCTTGTAAGCTGCAAGAGACCGGCAGAAAAGTTATGCCAATATAAGACAAAAGCCTTTAGAATTTCAAGTTGGAGATCGTGTTATGTTAAAAGTGTCACCTCGTAAAGGTGTCATCCGATTCGGAAAACGAGAAAAGCTTAACCCTCGGTACATTGGACCTTTCAAAATCCTTGAACGGGTTGGCCCAGTGGCATATAAACTTGAGCTTCCTGAAGAACTTAGTAATATCCACAGTACTTTCCACGTTTCTAATCTAAAGAAATGCTTATCTGATGAATCCCTTGTCATTCCAATGAAAGAGCTTCGACTCGATGACAAACTCAACTTTGTGGAAGAACCAGTGGAGATCATGGATCGAGAAGTCAAGCAACTAAAACAAAGTCGTATTCCTATAGTCAAAGTAAGATGGAACTCTAAAAGAGGACCAGAATTTACATGGGAACGCGAAGATCAAATTTGTGCCAAGTATCCACATCTGTTTTCAAACATCACTTCGGCATCCAACTAAATCTCGGGACGAGATTTCTTT
Source organism: Tanacetum coccineum (assembly GCA_026074375.1). Lineage (NCBI taxonomy): Eukaryota > Viridiplantae > Streptophyta > Magnoliopsida > Asterales > Asteraceae > Tanacetum > Tanacetum coccineum. Next base: position 88,720 of record BQNB010001945.1, on the reverse strand, counting down.
TAAGGGAGGGAGACTATAACAACCCGCAATTTTCATCAATGTAAATATCCATCTATTAAATTAGATGCACTGTAATATCCATCTATTAAATTAGATGCACTTTATATACCACCTTTTTACAGGGAAATTTTTGCTTTATCTATTATGCAAGTAACTGGCATCCTCTAAAGGAAAACGAGCTCACGCAACCTCCACCAATGCCATATATATATATATATGTTTATATCATGTAAAAATCCTAATATGTCAAGTCTATATCTTAATATCATTTTACCAAGTACATTATTCATTTAACATACTTTTCATAATGTTTATTTAAAAACAAGCATTAACGGTAACGTTTAATCTAAACCCTGAATTATATGTTAATGTATACATTTCTAAATTACATGTACAAGGCCATCTAAAGCATGTGTACAAGTATCAATACACAACATTTGAATATCTTTTCCCTCCTGAATCAAGTTACAACTTTTTAAAGCTTAATGTACAAGTCAATAATACCTAAAAACCTAATTAGGTCATTTAAGCTTCTAAACCATGTTTAAACTTACGCGACAACTTTTTTGCACAAGGTACAAGCACTTTAAGGCATAACTTCTAACCCTAAAATCTAACCCACAATTCGTCCTTAAACCCAACCTAAACCCTAAATGAAAACCCTAAAACCCTAATTTCGCTTTAAACCTAAAACTAAACCATAACATTAAACTAAGCCCTAAACCTTAATCCTAAACCCCAATAACCTTAAAACACTAAACACTAATACTAAACCGTAAACTACCCTAAACCCTAACCCTAACTCGATCTAAAAACCAAAAATCCTAACCTGAAACCCTAAACCTTAAACAAACCTGTCACCCTTTTTACTTCATTGTTACCCATTTTAAGCTATCAAGCACCTCAAGCACCTCCCTAGAATCACCATTACATCACCAAGCAGCTTACAAGCACTTCCATCACCACCCTTAAGCACCAAGTATTGCATGGTCACCTCCTTGTCACCCCATACTAGCTGAACCCCTCCAAGACCCCCACAACCTTCCACCTTGCTAAGCTACACCTCCATAGCCCTCAATACTCATTCCTAGCCTCCCTTAGTCATCGATCTACAACCCTTAACCCTTAGCCACCAAGAAAACTTAGGCACCAAGGGTTTTGAACCCTATAAATAGTTGAAACACACACTCTTCAATCACACCTCAAATTTCATCATACACTCAAATGGAGTTCTAACTCGACCAAGAAGGATCAAGTGAAGTCCCTAAGCTCATAATAGAAGCCAAGAATCAAGAGAAAAGAACCCTTGAAGTCGTTACTAGGCGTACGAACCCGAAAACCCCATTTTGACCCATTTTAGCTCAAGTAAGCTCAAAATCTTGTTCAATAAGCTTATAATCTATATTAGAATGTTCATAATACTCTTAAGATCATATATGAACTCTTGTTAAAGCCTTGAATCCTCAAACCCATGCGTTTTTTTATTAAAACCCTAAAAACGACCCGTTTTGATTTTCTAGCTAACGAATCCTTTTTCTAAACTTTTGTTACGTTAGAACATCTTATTTTAGCTTATTCTAATAAGCTATAACCTGCAAATATCATTTGGAATCTTAAAATAACCTTGCATGGCTTTTTGGACTTGATTTGTAAAAGTTTTCATGCATAGGGGTATATATCATAACTTTCTAAAATTTATAACTAAAGGGGCTGAAAATGTCATTATTCTAAAGTTATAACTATAAGGACCTATTTTGCCAAGTTCTAAAGTTAAAGGTTTAAATTATATATACTTTATATATAAAGGACTAAACTTGTAAAAGTTTATAAACCAAGGGTATATATTGCCATTTTTGCAAACTTAAAAATATAAAATATAATATTTTTATATAAATTATAAAAATATATATTAATATTATAAGACTCGATTTTATTAAAACCCGACACATTTATCGTTATTAATCAACGATCGACGCATTATAAAACAATTACGTTATATAATTAACGTAACTTATCATCGACTAACTTTTGAAGAAACTTAAAATCTTATCGTATCACGTTACTAGGGAATTTCATGTGAGGGGTTCCATTTGAGTATTTGTTTTGACGAGTTTGTTGGGTTTACGATTTAAAGTGCCCTGACTCCTCAAACGATACTACATGGCCTCTGGATTATGATAGCCCGAACAGTGATGCAATACTTCCATAAATTAATAAATCAAAGTAATACGTTAAACTTTATGAAGTTTTGAAACATAAACCATCACACTAAGACTTGACATATTACCCCAGGTTGTGTGACGAAGCCGTTACTTTCACTTTATATACTTTTGCCATCAATCAGATTTCCCTTGTTAAGGTGAGTTCATAGCCTCGCATTTTAAATCTTCTAATGTTTTCATAAACCCGCGAGGGGGATACATGCTATAAACCTTGATACGTGTATTTTTCCATGTATGCTATCACCTGATATATTATGGGCTTACGTCCTACTTTTGCCATTAAGGACACTACTATCACTGACCGTTAATTACTTTTTTTTTTCGGAGTAAGCGCGTATGTTGTGAATAGAATTTATTTAGGACTTGAGCTTCCTAGTTGGTGTACCGTTTACTTTCTGGAACCAAACGCTCTTACATTTGTCACACTATGCGGGGTGTTGGCAAGGCACCCGTTGGGGCAATTTATTATGATTATTGATTATCTCAAGGTCTCGGTACATGAGCTTCGGGCAATAATATTGTTTTCTATAATGATTGTACTCATTGCAATTATTACACTTATAGGTGTATAACAACGTAACCCACTATTGAACTTGTATTCAAATTGTTTACCATAAACCTATGAATTTTACTCAACCATTGTGTTAACCTTTTAGCATGTTTATCTTAGGTATTTGAGCAACTTATGACACGGAGTGGCATGGACTTGAAGATGGCTAAACTGTTATCATTCAAACTTTATGTTTTCATATAGATTTTGGAACCTCTGTTTGTAAAAACTCTGATGAAATAATGAATGATAACTTATCTTTTAAAAACGTCTCTTTTGAGTCATTTTCTATGATTATGACTGTTATACTATGAAATAATACCCCAGATTAGCTACGCTGCTATATGTCAAAAATTGGGGTGTTATATGGTTTGTTATGTATGTTTTCTAAATGGATGATACTTAAAGAGTAAATGATTCCTTTTTTCATGAAATGGTGTGATAGTAGTGGAGAAATAATTAGCGTTATTATATCAATCTTCCGTTACTTTAGCTATGTGATATACATTGAATTTTTAAGGTGTTAAATGTTAAATTCCATTTTGCCCTTATGTTACCTATTTGCAAGGAAAAATTTTGTTTCATTAATACAAAATGCCAACTTGACATGTATATGTTGTACATCATGGCAGTATTAGTGTAACAGTGTTGAGTTCTGTAGGTTTTATAAAAAAAAGTGGATTCTTATATTGAATGCTCCGATTGATATATGTATTTATATATATATATATATATAATATATATTTAGTTTATATATTTATTTATAATATATTATATATATATTATATGTTTGGTTGTGTGTGTGTTGTATGATAATTTACTGTGTGTATGTAAAAATATATATGTATATTATTATATATAAATATTTATATATATATATATATATATATTTAATATATATTATATATATATTATTATATATATATACTATATAATATATAATTATATATATATATATATATATATATATATTATATTTATTTAATTACATATATAATTACATACACCATATATATACATACACACAAACACATACATACATATATATATATATATAATAATATATATTATATATATATATAATATATTAATATATATATATATATATAATATAATTATATAGCGGGTAGCATTCATATAGAATCACTTTTTTGTATAAAATACAGAACCAACACTGTTAGACCTAATAAATGCAATGATGGTTACAAACATAAAAATGCAATTTGGCATTTTTTTATTAATGAAACAAAATTTTTCTTTCAAAACTTAACCATAATTGCAAAAGGTGTAATTTAACATATAACACAAAAAACATCACTCCGTCCCCCTCACCACCACATAGTAGATATATACCTAACCCCACCCCCGCTCCTAATCACACACAGCAACTCGCACTCTCTCTCAATAATCACACTGTTCATCTCTCACTCACAATATATATTTGGTGTGTGTAGATAGATAGATAGATACCTCCCTCACTCTGATATAAGATAGAGAGATAGTATATAGATGTATGTTAGAAAAATCCCTATACACCCGCCCCCCCCCCCCTTTTTTTTTTTTTTTTAACAAACAATATAACAACCCCAAATTTTGACACTTATAGCAGCGGAAGCTAATCTGGGGTATTATATCATAGTATAACAGTCATAATCATAGAAAATGACTCAAAAGAGACGTTTTTAAAAGATAAGTTATCATTCATTATTTATCAGAGTTTTTACAACTGAGGTCCAATTATCTTCATGAAAAAACAATAAATGTTTAGATGATAAAGTTAGCCCATCTTCAAGTCCATGCAACTCCGATACCCTACTTTCAACGTGCCATAAGTTGCATCAAATACCTAAGATAAAAATGCTAAAATGTCACACAATGGTGAGTGAATTCATAGGTTTATGGTAAAAGTTTGAATACAAGTTCATAGTGGTTACGTTGTTTTACACCCATAAGTGCAATAATTGCAATGCAGTACATCATTATTGGAAAAACAATATTATGGCCTGATGCTAAGGTTAACGAGACCTTGAGATATTCAATAATCATAATAAATATGCCCCATCGGGTTGCCTTTGCCAAACACCGCTATAGTGCTTTCAAATGAGTGGTTGTGGTTACCAGAAAGTATAGGTACACCAACTAGGAAGCTCAGTCCTAAATAAATCTATTCACAACATTAACGCTTACTCCGAAAAGTAATTAACGGTTCATGATAGTGGGGTCTTAATGGCAAAAGTAAGGACTTAAGCAATAATATATCAGGATAGCATACGATTGGAAAAATACACGTATTCATGGTTTATAGTATGTATCCCCCTCACGGGTTTATGAAAACATTAGAAGATTTAAAATGCGAGGCTATGAACTCACCTTTAACAAGGATAAATTCTGATTAATGGCAAAAGTGTAGCAAGTGAAACGTAACGACCTCGTCAAACAACCTGGAGGTAATATGTCAAAGTTACTAGTGTGATGGTTTATGTTTCATAAACTTCATAAGTTTAACGTATTACTTTTGATTTATTTATTTGTGGAAGTTATTGCATCACTGTTGGGCTATCGTATTATCTAGTGGCCATGTAGTTCGTTTATGTGAAGTCAGGGCATTAAATCGTAAAACCCAACAAACTCGTCAAAACAAATACTCAAATGGAACCCCTCACATGAAATTCCTATTAGTAACGTGATACGATAAAATTTTAAGTTTCTTCAAAAGTTAGTCGATGATAAGTTACGTTAATTATATAACGTAATTGTTTTATAATGCGTCGATCGTTGATTAATAACGATAAATGTGTCGGGTTTTAATAAAATCGAGTCTTATAATATTAATATATATTTTTATAATTTATAAAAAAAATATTATATTTTATATTTTCAAGTTTGCAAAAATGGCAATATATACCCTTGGTTTATAAACTTTTACAAGTTTAGTCCTTTATATATAAAGTATATATAATTTAAACCTTTAACTTTAGAACTTGGCAAGATAGGTCCTTATAGTTATAACTTTAGAAAAATGACATTTTCAGCCCCTTTAGTTATAAATTTTAGAAAGTTACGATATATACCCCTATGCATGAAAACATTTGCAAATCAAGTCCAAAAAGCCATGCAAGCTTATTTTAGGATTCCAAATGATATTTGCAGGTTATAGCTTATTAGAATAAGCTAAAATAAGATGTTCTAACGTAACAAAAGTTTAGAAAAAGGATTCGTTAGCTAGAAAATCAAAACGGGTCGTTTTTAGGGTTTTAATAAAAAAACGCATGGGTTTGAGGATTCAAGGCTTTAACAAGAGTTCATATATGATCTTAAGAGTATTATGAACATTCTAATATAGATTATAAGCTTATTGAACAAGATTTTGAGCTTACTTGAGCTAAAATGGGTCAAAATGGGGTTTTCGGGTTCGTACGCCTAGTAACGACTTCAAGGGCTCCTTTTTCTTGATTCTTGGCTTCTATTCTGAGCTTAGGGACTTCACTTGATCCTTCTTGGTCTGAGTTAGAACTCCATTTGAGTGTATGATGAAATTTGAGGTGTGATTGAAGAGTGTGTGTGTTTCGGCTATTTATAGGGTTCACACCCCAACTGCCCTTTCCCTACGTATTTCTTGGAGGCTAAGTGTTAAGGGCTGGTCGCTCAGCTGCTTAAACGGGAGGACAGGCATGCGTATTGCGGGCTAAGGAGGTGCCTAGCTCCCCCCTCAGCCCACTTTGCCCCCCGCCCAAGGTATGTGGGGGTCTTGGTGGGTTTGGTGTATGTATGGTGGTTGTGTGTGGAGGTGGACCATGCAATAATGGTGCTTAAGGGTGGTGATAGAGGTGCTTGTAAGCTGCTTGGTGATGTCATGGTGATGCAAGGGAAGTGCTTGAGGTGCTTGATAGCTTAAAATGGGTAAAAATAAAGTAAATAGGGTGACGAGTTGGTTTAGGGTTTCAGGTTAGGATTTTTGGTTTTAATTCGAGTTAGGGTTAGGGTTTTGGATAGTTTAGGGTTTAGGATTAGTGTTAGGATTAAGGTTTAGGGTTTAGGATTAAGGTTTAGGGCTTAGTTTTAAGGTTTAGGGTTTAGTTTTAGGTTTAAAGTGAAATTAGGGTTTTAGGGTTTCATTTAGGGTTTAGGGTTTTAGGATGAATTAGGGTTTAGATTTAGGGTTTAGAAGTCATGCATTAAGTGCTTGTACCTTGTGCTAAAGTGGTGGTAAAGTTTAAACATGATTTAGGAGCTTAAATGACCTAATTAGGTTTTTAGGCATGATTAGCTTATACATTGTGCTTTAGAAAGTTGTAACTTGATTCAGGAGGGAAAAGATATTCAAATGTTGTGTATTGATACTTGTACACATGCTTTAAAGGCTTGTACATTTATTTTATATGTATACATTACATATAATTAGGGTTTAGATGTAAACGTTAACGTTTAATGCTTGTTTTGAAATAACGTTTTGAAAAGTACGTTAAATGAATAATGTACTTGGTAAAATGATATTAAGATATAGACTTGACATATTAGGATGTTTACATGATATAAACATATATTATTTTTATGCATTGGTGGAGGTTGCGTGAGCTTCGTTTTACTTTTAGAGATGCAGTTACGTTTGCATATTAAGATAAAGCAAAAATTTCCTGTAAAAGGTGGTTTATACTATGTGCATCTATTTAATATGATGGATATTACAGTTATGTGTGTGTAATCGATGGATATTTACCATGATGAAAATTGCGGTTGTTATAGTCTCCCTCCCTTAAAAGAAATCTCGTCCCGAGATTTAGTTGGCACGTTCTGCCTCAGAGTGAAGTTTTGAAACAGATGTGGTTACTTGGCTACGAATTGGATCTTCGGTTACACGTAAATTCTGGTCCTCTTTTAGAGTTCCATCTTACTTTGACTATAGGAATACGACTTTGTTTCAGTTGCTTGACTTCTCGATCCATGATCTCCACTGGTTCTTCCACAAAGTTGAGTTTGTCATCGAGTCGAAGCTATTTCATTGGAATGACAGAGCGGCTCGCGCACTCGCATCTCGAGCATTTTCTTTAGATTCAGAAACGTGGAAAGTACTGTGGTATTAACTGAGTTCTCAGGAAGTTAAGTTTAACTGCACTAGGGCCAAACCGATCAAGGATTTTGTAAGTCACTTTACCAGTGAATAATGTCAAAATTCACTAAAAACCTCCACTTCATCACCCCAAAACTCCGTTATGCCACTTTTACATACATTTATCTCCAACATGAAAATCATGAATGACACCTTTTTGAGGTGATACTTTCAACATAACATGATCTCCAACTTGAAATTCTAAAGGCTTCCGTCTTATATTGGCATAACTTCTCTGCCGGTCTCTTGCAGCTTGCAAGCGTTGTCGGATTTGTATTATCTTTTTGGTGGTTTCCTGGATTATCTCTGGTCCCGTGAGTTGAACATCTCCAACTTCGGCCCAGCAAACAGGTGATCGACACTTTCGACCATAAAGTGCCTCGAATGGTGCTGCCTTAATACTGGCATGGTAACTGTTATTGTAGGAAAATTCTACCAATGGTAAATGTCTTTCCCATCCTTTTTCAAAATCTATAACACAGGCTCGAAGCATATCTTCGAGTGTTTGGATGGTTCTTTCACTTTGTCCATCGGTCTCGGGATGATATGCCGTACTCATGTCTAATTGAGTACCCAAAGCACTTTGTAATGATTGCCAGAATCTGGATGTGAAATGACTGTCACGATCCGAGATGATAGATATTGGCACTCCATGCCGGGAGACTATTTCTTTGATGTATAACCTTGTAAGGGTTTCCATACTATCTGTCTCTCGGGTAGGGATGAAATGTGCGGATTTGGTAAGGCGATCGATAATGACCCAGATTGTGTCATGTCCGTTTGATGTTTTGGGTAGTTTTGTGATGAAATCCATTGTTATTATCTCCTATTTCCACATAGGAATCTCTGGTTGTACCATTAAGCTGGATGGCTTCTGACATTCTGCATAAACTCTAGAACATGTCAAACATTTACCAACATATTCAGCAATGATTGCCTTCATGTTAGGCCACTAATAGAGTTTCTTTAGATTCTGATACATCTTGTCAGAACCTGGGTGAATGGAATACTTCGATTTATGGGACTCATGCATGATCAAGTCTCTCAGATTACCAAAGAGTGGTAACCAGCTTTGGTTTTTAATACAACGAGTTCCATCAGGACGTATTTCAAATGCTTTGTCCATTCCTCGTAAGTTTTTAGCCTTGATGTTTTCTTCCTTGAGTGCTTTAGTTTGAGCTTTGAAAATTTGTGATGGTAATTTTGGATGAATGGTCATAACTAATGATCTAACTCGGAGTGGTTTGATTCGTTCCTTCTGGCTTAAGGCATCTGCTACAACATTTTGCCTTTTCTGGTGATAGCGAATTTCAAATCGTAATCTGCAAGCAATTCTAGGCCAACAGATTATTCATGTTAACTCTTTATGATCAGGCTATGATGAAGGTCTTTTATGATCAGTGAATACAGTACATTTGGAGCCATACAGATAGTGTCTCCAAAATTTAAGAGCGGACACTACTGCTCCTAATTTGAGATCATGAGTAGTATAGTTTTCTTCTTTAGGCTTAAGTTGTCAGGATGCATATGCAATAACCTTCTCTCTTTGCATTAACACCTCTCATAGACCTTGATGGGATGCATCACAGTAAACAACAAAATCGTCATTTCCTTTGGTTATGCTAGATTGGGCTTCACATAGCTTCTATTTTAAGCTGTTGAAAAGCTGTCTCTTGGTTTGCCCCCAGATATACTTCTTGTTTTTCTAGGTTAATTCAGTCAAAGACTTTGCAATCTTTGAGAAATCTTTGATAAATCTCTGATAATAACCGGCGAGTCCTAAGAATTGACGTAATTCTATGGGTGCAGTAGGAGATGTCCAATTCTTAACTTCTTCAATCTTGGTGGGGTCAACATGAATCAAGAAATCACACTTAGAGAATTTGGCATAAACTCTCTTTCTTAGGTAATTATAGGATATTCTCAAATGATTATGCGCGGCTCTTCTTTGTTACATGATTAGATGAGATATATCATTAATGAATTCTATTATGAATATTTCTGTATTCGGGTTTACACACACGGTTTATTAGATCCATGAATACTGCAGGTGTGTTACGTTTAAAACCAAATGGCATCACTGATATTCATAATGTTCCTTTCTTTTTTTCTGTATCTTGTTTTGGAATGCTGTCTTGGGAACTATTTCATCCCTGACTCTCAGTTGATGATAGCCTGATCTTAAGTCAATCTTCGAGTAGGCACTCAAACCTTGAAGTTGGTCAAATAAGTCATCAATCCTGGGTAATGGGTAATGTTTTTTCGGAAGTTTATTCTACTTCACGTAGATCAATACTCATTCTGAAAGATCCCGTCTTTCTTTTTTACTATAAGACATGGAGCTCCCACTATGGTAAGTACTTGGTAGGATAAAACCTCGATCTGCTAACTCTTGAAGTTGGTTAGATAGTTCCTACATTTCTGAAGGAGCTAATCTATAAGGTGCTCGGACTACAGGTGCCGCTCATGGAATTAGATCGATTTGGAATTCTACTTGGCGAACGGAAGGAAGGCCAGGCAGATCTTCAGGAAAAACTTATGGGAATTCTCTGACTACTGAGATATCTTCTAGTCTTTTCTCGTCTGACTTCTTTTTCGTTACTTGGATTACGAAAACTTGACAACCTCAGGATATATATCTTTCGGTTTTTATACAGGATATGAGATTTAGTCAGGTTTTACTTTGATTACCTAGGATGATTAAAGTTTCACCATTGATTGGGATGTGGATGACTTTCTCGTCACAAATAATTCTAGCATGATACTTGGATAACCAATCCATACCAATGACGACGTCGAAACTATCGAGTTTGATCGGCATAAGATCAATTTCAAAAGGTTGGTTTAACAAAGTCAGAGTTACACCCTGAATAATGGTGTTTGTGCTTACTAAGTTTCCGTCAGCCATTTTGATATTATAGAAGGTATCTATTATAATAGGTGGAATATTTAGCATAGAGGCAAGAGATATGGATACGAAACTTTTATCAGCTCCAGAATCAAATAATACTCTAGCTAGATGTTGGTTTAGAAGGAACATACCTGTGACTACGTTTAGGTCTTGGTGAGCATTCCTATCCCTCAACATGTAAGCTCTTCCCTGGGCATTGTTGTTCGGGTTCTTTCGGCACTGATTTGCATAATGCCCTTTCTCTCCACAGGCATGACAAGTAACTGACACTAGTAGCAGATTATCTTACTGTGGTTGGCCCTTTGTTTTTGCAGTTCTTGGTTAGATAGCCCACCTTGTTGCAAGTATTACACATAACAGTGCAAGGTCCTGTATGATGCAGAGTGCATTTCTTACACAAAGGACAGTTTCCAATATACCCATTGTTTTCAGTTGGAATGACAGCATAAAACCTGAAGGTTTCTTGTCTTTTGTTCTGTTGTGGTTGGTGATTATTATAGCGGTTGTTGGTGTTGGTGTTACGGTAGTTGTTCGTGGTTGAAGTTCTTCCTGTCGTTAAACTTTTCATTTGTGTTCACTTGTTTACTTGCCACCGTAGTGTGCTTTGTTATCCTGATCCAGTCAGCCCTCTGGGCGTTGTTAATCGGCTTTACTCCAGAGTTTGAGGTTTAGAGGCGGTAACATTCCCTTCAATACTTCGAGGCAATCCCTCGATGAAAACTTCCATTATTTTCTTAGAATCTGGCACCATAGTGGGACATAAGGTTGCCAAATTCTCTGGAATGTTTCTTTTTTCCTCTCTGACATATTTCTTATAGAATCATTGCACCTTCACCTGTCCAGATGGTAAAATTCATCTTCCATCGTTTTGGAACTTGTTTGAGGATAATATTCTTTATCAAATGCTTTTTGAATTCCAACCAGGTTTTATCTTGTAAGCTTCTTCATATCCTAATTGGTTTGGGCAAAAGAATTCCACCAGGATAGAGCTTCTTCAGTTAAAGTACCAGTAGCAAACTTCACCTTGCAGTCTTCGGTACAGTTGCTATGGGAAAACACTAATTCGGTTAGCTCAAACCAGTGGATAAGTCCAACAGCTCCTTCCGTACCTTTGAAGTTGATAGGTTGGCAGCTCATGAACTCTTTGAAGCTACATTTTCTTGCTACATGAGCTTCTCTTGGTCTGGTGTATTATTAGTATTTGCCATGTTAGCGGCTTGTGTCTTCTCCTGATGGCAGCTTGAGTCATTGGCTGGTGCTTCAGATGTTGATGTCGTTTCTGGGAGCGCATTCTATCAACATAAGACAATCACGTAATTTAGAATGATATTCACAATTCTTTCCTTACAATGCTTATGGTTCAAAAATAAAATTGTCACAATAGTGTTATATAATAGATAACTTATTGATATGATTCGTATTATTAGTTTCTTTTTTGGGGGTCATTGGTAAGATTTTTAATGATAAAGACTCGGAGATGAAAAATACGATTACTCAAGATGATAATAAACGGGTTCACCCATTATATTTATATCATGAATGACTTGACTATGTATTGTACATAGTCCCATATTTGATAAGTGTTGTCTATTTATTACACACACATCTCGTGGATAGGTTCTATCAAAAGCTATTAACTAATATCTAATCTAGTTAGTTGATGGGTCCTTCCTGGCTGTTCTTGTGTTCATGATTGCATTCAGAAGACTGTCCTTATCTGCTTAGTCCGATCGAAGCCTAGAATTTATTCGACTGATTTGTTCTAGATTAGCTATCCTGAAGCGAGCCAGAGTATTTCTGTGCTGTTTTGTTCACACATTTTGCTTTCTTTTCTGTTTAGCAATTTGAGTATTTTAAAACAAGGACACTCGGAGTTAGCTTCTAGATTTTCTCAAAAATCTTTTTGTTTGTTCCTTGACACATTTCCGAGGACCTTATTTTTTGTCTTCCTATAGTGCTCAATGTGGTCGAGAGGAGAGTTCATCTAGGTGATTAAAATAATTTCCTCAATTTGCCTCCGCGTGATGTTCCTGACGTGTCTTCACGAGAGCTTTCCTCCACTATCTCAAATTCTTGAGGTAGGGCAGAAATTATTGGAGGGATGATCGTCCATGACATCGTTTAATTTAGTGGCAACTAATTCCTCACTTGAAGAAATGATCTTCTCGAGGATTTAACATAGAGATAGATTGAAGATAGAGGTACCAATAGTGGTGGTGGAATAGGTGATTCTTTAGAATAGTATGCATGCATGACCTTCATATAGGGGTCATCATGAAAAAGTGAAAGAGTTGGTGATGCTATTGGAACTAAACCAAATGAGTTATTTGAAGAGCTAGAATAAGTTTTTCCTGGTTGAAGCTGGGACATAGTCCAGGGGGAAGACGAGTATATAGTCCAAAAAAGTTAGAGGAAAAAGCATCCTCATTTATTGGAAGTTAGGGTAGCAGGGAGAAGACTCGCTCTGTTAACAAACCAAGTGGTAAATTAAACATAATTGATTTATATAATAGTAAAATAGTTATGTACCTTTACATTCTATTCAGCTTGATGTAGTGGCTACGGGGGACTTTCTTGGATGGAAAAAGAATAGTTTATAGTTAATGGTTTCTACCTTGTTCTCTATTTAAACGTGCTCTTTGATCTCCCAATCTATTATCACCCCCATTTTTCGACTTATTAGCTGTTGGAAGCTAAGCTGGGGTATTATTTCTAGTACAACATTTCCATAATCATAGAAAATGTCGCAAATAGAGGACATTTTTTAAAAGAATAAGTTATAATCATTATTTCATCAGAGTTTGTACAAAAAGATTTATCCTAAAAATCTACATTGAAAATATAAAGTTTGTAGATAACAATTTAGCCATCTTCAAGTCTGTGCCACTCCGTGCCATAAGTTGCTTAAATACCTGAGATAAACGTGCTAGAAAGGTCAACACAATGGTTGAGTGAAATTCATATGTTTATGGTAAACAGTTTGAATACAAGTTCAATAGTGGGTTACGTTGTTATACACCCATAAGTGTAATAATTGCAATGAGTATAATTATTATAGAAAACAGTATTATTAAGCCCTAAGCTCATGCACCGAAGACCCTTGTAGATATTCAATAATCATATAAGTTGCCAACGGTGCCTTTGCCAAACACCCCCATAAATGATTAAATGAATGAGTTTGGTTACCAAGGTAAGTATAGGTACACCAAAGGGAAGCTAGTCCCAAATAGATCTATTCACGGCATTCGCGCTTACACAAAGTAATTAACGGTTCATGATAGTGGGGTCTTAATGGCAAAAAGTAAGGACTTGAGGCAAAAAATAGATATATAGGATTGCATACAGTGGGAGGGCCGGGGGGTGGAAAATACTCGTATTCATGGTTTATAGCATGTATCCCCCTCGCGGGTTTATGAAAACATTAGAAGATTTAAAATGCGAGGCTATGAACTCACCTTAACAGGGGAAATCTGATTGATGGCAAAAGTATATCAAGTAAAAGTAACGGCTTCGTCACACAACCTGGGGTAATATGTCAAGTCTTAGGTTATTGCTATATGTATCACAACTTTACAGAGCTTAACATTTATATTTGATTTATTAGTTTATGGAAGTATTGTATCACTGTTCGGTCTATCATACTCCAGAGGCCATGTAGTATCGTTTGAGGAGCCAGGGCACTTCAAATTGTAAACCCAGCAAACTCGTCAAAACAAATACCTAAATGGAACCCCTCACATGGAATTCCTTAGTATCGTGATACGATAAGATTTATGTTTCTTTAAAAGTTAGTCGATGATAAATTACGTTAATTATATAACGTAATTGTTTTATAATGCGTCGATCGTTGATTAATAACGATAATTGTATCGAGTTTTAATAAAATCGAGTTTTATAATATTAATATATATTTTTATAATTTGTATAAAAATATTATATTTTATATTTTTAAGTTTGCAAAAATGGCAATATATACCCTTGGTTTATAAACTTTTACAAATTTAGTCCTTTATATATAAAGTATATATAATTTAAACCTTTAACTTTAGAACTTGGCAAAATAGGTCCTTATAGTTATAAATTTAGAATAATGACATTTTCAGCCCCTCAAGTTATAAATTTTAAAAAGTTACGATATATACCCCTTGCATGGAATACATTTGCAAAACAAGTCCAAAAAGCCATGCAAGCTTATTTTAGGGTTCCAAATGATATTTGCAGGTTATAGCTTATTAGAATAAGCTAAAATAAGATGTTCTAACGTAACAAAAGTTTAAAAAAAAGATTCGTTAGCTAGAAAATCAAAATGGGTCGTTTTTTGGGTTTTAATAAAAAACACATGGGTTTGAGGATTCAACGCTTCAAAACAAGATGTCTTACTATATGATCTTAAGAGTTGTATGGAATTCTAATACAGATTTTAAGATTATTGGAACAAGCTTTGAGTTACTTGAGCTCAAATGGGTCGAAATGTGGTTTTAAGTTTTGTACACCTAGTTAATGACTTCCAAAGGTTTTTTCTCTTCGATTCTTGGCTTTATTTTTGGTCTTTGGGGGCTTCACTTGATACTTCTTGATCTGCTTTAAGACTCCATTGTTGTTTATATTGAGTTTTGAGGTGTGTTTGAATGGTTTGGGGGTCTCGGCTATTTATAGGGCTCGAATGAGCCTTTGTGCCCAAGTTTCCTTGGTGTGGTGTCCAAGTGTTGTAGATAGATGACTAATAGCAGCTAGGAATGAGTATTGAGGGCTATGGAGGTGTAGCAATGCAAGGTGGAAGGTTGTGGGGGGTTCGGCTACTATGGAGTGACAAGGAGGTGATGAGACAAACTTGGTGGCCAAGGTGGTGATGGAGGTGCTTGGTAGGCTGCTTGGTGATGTGGTGGTGATGTCATAGAGGTGGTAGGATGCTAGCTTGGCTAAATATGGGTTAAAAATGGATAAAAAGGGGTGTCGGGTTCATTTTATTTTGGGTTAGGGTTTTTGGGTTTTAATTCATGGATTAGGGTTAGGTTTAGAGATAGATTAGGGTTTAGGATTAAGGTTTAGTGTTAGGATTAGGGTTAGGATTAAGGATTAAGATTTAGGGTTTAGTTTTAAGGTTTAAAGTGTAATTAGGGTTTTAGGGTTTAGGGTTTTTAAAACGTGTATTAGGGTTTAGGATTAGGGTAATTAGGGTTTACATGTTGTGTATTAGGAGCTTGTAACATGTGTTTAAAATGGTGGTAAAGTTTAAACATGGTTTAGGAGCTTAAATGACCTAATTAGGTTTTTAGGCATGATTAGCTTGTACATTGTGCTTTAGAAAGTTGCGTTATAACCTTGATTTAGGAGGGAATGTATTCATAATGTTGTGTATTGATACTTGTACACATGCTTTAGGGGCTTGCACATTCATTTTATATGTATACATTACATATAATTAGGGTTTTGATATAAACGTTAACGTTTAATGCTTGTTTTGATATAACGTTTTGAAAAGTACGTTAAATGAATATTGTACTTGGTTTAAATATGATATTTTGATATTCATACTGACATAATTTAGGAGTGTTCCACTTGTATAATCATAGATTATAGATGGCATTGGTGGAGGTTGCAGTGAGCTCGTTTTACTTTAGAGATGCAAGTTCGTATGCATAATAAGATAAAGCTAATAATTCCTTGTGAAAATGGTGGCTTATTATCTATAATAGATGGATCATTACAGGGCATCTAATTAATAGATGGTTAAATTACATTGATGAAAATTCGAGTTGTTATATTTACGTGTTGCGTGACGATTTCCAAGGATTCATTGGAAAGGCTTCACGGAATTTTTTAAAATTCCAACCAAGTTATTCGTAAATGGGTAAGACGAATCAAAGTGATTCTCTCTCAAATATTCATGACTCTCCAATAGTCCGGTTAAATTCGTAACCGTTTTACGAAAAATAGTCAACTGAAGTCAATAAATCTTGTCTAGCTTGTACCGGGTACTCAATGGTCTAGGGCGACATGACATTCAAATAAGAATTTTATAATATTTATTTTACTTAACCCTGGACAAGTTACCGGTTATCACACTCTAACCCCCTTAAATGAATTTCGCCCAAAAATTCAACTCAAATCATCGAACCACAACATCGATAGGAAATTCCATTCCTCGACGAATCATATCAAATCACTAGGGTTTAGTCTTTTCAAGCAAGGTTTCTTCTGATTCCTCTAAAGAACTATGTTTTTCCCTAGTCAAAATCCTACATTTTCTTATGGATTAAATCTACATCTGTTCACTATATCTCGATTAGTCTTTCCTACTATCTCCATTGTTTCATTATATTTCTTCAAACTTAGGTCACACAGTCTAAGTCGGGTGTATAAATTCGTCCATGTCCTTGATGTGACGCTATTATATTATAATTTGCACCGCCAAATTTTCGTATTATTATACCATCTGGGACCAACTACAGGGTACTGGGTCCTACAAATACGACTTACCTCACTCTACTTCCTTAAGAACGTCTACGGTTCTTTTGCCAATACTCACTCAAAATCCCCAAGTAAACCTTACTTGGTCAAACACTCCAGGCTCTACCTTTCTAGGAAGACCGTTTCATTGTCTAAACCTCATCATTATTTGCTTTAAACTTTTTTCAAATCAATCCTACTATTCGATTTTCTTAGAAATCTCACTTTGACTTAGAATAGAGTCATGATACCTCTCAAAAGCTTACACAAGATAAAATATGATCAGGTTTCAAATTCGATCACTAAAATTCCTTCTAACTTTCCCCGTGACCATTCACGGTCTTTCACCTTCCTATTAGCCTTTCTAACGAAATGGTAAAATCGAACAACTCTAATATATTTCAAGTTTACGGAATATACCAACTAAATCGTACACTAACCCTCACAAGGAATGGGTGTCCGCCCTAACACGAGCGGACTATCGTACTCAACCAACGCACGGGTAACTGTTGCTGCTCAGCCATGTTATTAGCCATCCAACTGTTTATAACCACAAAATACTGCTTACCAATATAAATACCGATCAATTTCCTTCATAAATAAACAATGATTTCGATACTAATTTCATCTAAAGACCTAATAAGGATTGGTACATAACTACCACTATTAAAGATAAAACTTTTCTAGTTATAATACTGATACTAACCGACGTTACTCGGTTTAGTGATATACACAAACTACTAATCAAACCTCATACATCTTACACATCTCCTATGGGCTCCTGCCCTCTTCTTATACTATCAACAATCTCAGCCAAATCCAATCGTGCACGCCTCTCCTCTGTGATCTATAATCGCAACTCCTGGTTCTCTATCTACGTATCACTAATGACATGCCACAGAGTTGCTCTCTGTGCATCCGTCTGACCTGTCCATGACTCTAGGGCTAATACTCGTCTCCAAATTGCTCCAAAAGTCATTGCAACCCTCTCTTGCTCATGCTCTAGGCTTCTAAAGCGCATATTTGGGAGAAGTTCTCTTACCTGACTGCCCCTGACCTAGTAAACCTCAACACTCCCCTCATAGCCCTATCATCCTCTCTAATAAAGCATGTGATAGCTCCCCTAATGTACTGTTTGATCATGGGGTGGTTTTTTTGTGTGATTGGATGATGATGTTGGTGGTTGGAATTATGGGGGTGGGTTGAAGTTGATGGGAGCAGGGAATGTCTGTGGTTGTTGGATGGTGAAATGAAATGGGGAGTGATGTTGGGTTTGATTTGGGGGGATGGTGGATTGGATGGTGGGTGTGGGTGTTGACGTGTGTGGGAATGATTGTGTGATGGGGGAGGTTGCTTGCAAGGTGTGGGGTGTTGGTGGTTTGATGGAAGGGTTGGTGAATGGTGGTGGTTGTTGAATGGTTTGCGGAAATGTGGGTGTTTGTGGGTTGGGTGTGGAGTGGATCGTGAATTTGTTGGTATGGGGTGGGACGTTTGTTGTTGATGTTTGTGGGTATCGGAAATATGGGTCGTTGGGTGGGGGGGGGGAATTAACACCTTCTTGCATCTCTCAAACTGGGCTCCCAACTCAGTCAAAGATCCCTCAGCCTCACGCCGTAGCGGGGTGAAGTTCACAGGCGCATGGAAACCAGTTAGTGGTATCATGGGTGTATGAATAGTGAAGGAACGTTTGAAGGTGCTGGAGAAACAAGAAGTAAATAGTAAAAACCAATCAGGAGATGGGGTGTCTGAACACGGTGTGGTTGGTGGTGGGGTAAAAGGAACATCAATGTTAACCTTATCATCCTCTAGGTTATACATGTAGTAAGTATGGGCTTACCTAGTGCCGACACTCTCTATGGTCTCTCAGGCTCTAGTACTTGTTCTAGAACATGACCTACCTCGAATACATAGCCAATCTGGCACCCCTCTCTCGAGGCTAATCTCTGGCGTATAAACGCCCCATAACCCTATCCTAGAGGCTCACCCCATGGATGTCTCTAACAACCGGGGTTGCTTGCTGCTGACCCTCGGGTACAGCTTGATCCCCACCTAAACCAAGACTCTCAACTCTCATACCAGGACCCTCGTCCCCCGCAGCAAGACCCTCGTCCCCTGTAGCAGGACCCTCGTCCTCTGCCGCAAGACCTTCATCATCTGAGTCCTGCTCTTATATTAGAATATGAAACTTGTCTCTCTACCTCCTCTGTCCTCCTTGTCCCTCATACCTCCATCATCACCCCATTTTTCCTCTACTAATCAGATGTCTTCCCCAGAAAGCTTCCTAAAGGATGAGTCTGATCGCGAATGATGATGGTGAACTCTCGTTAAGAGGGCCTATACCTTTTCAGAACGCTGAATCGGACATTTGCGTCCTCCTCTGTATACGACACAGAGCCATGTGTATCGCAGGCAGAACACGCACGACCATACATGCGGTCTTACGAAGAAACGAAACCAAGGTGGGTGTAGTATGGGTAAGCGGGTGATCTGGTGAAAGTGGTGTGGTGAAATCTAATGACGTGGGTCTCGCACCGGAAGTGTCAAAATCCATTGAATCCTCAGCATGACGTGTGGGTGGTGTACTATCAAGTAGTGGGGTGGCTGATGCTTCAATGTAGGGTGACTCAGGTGTCTCGGTCTCAACTAAATAAGTCTGCCTAATAGCCTCATAAGGATCCTCAGGAAATGGTACGGGCACTCGGGGGCTCTGAGCTCTGTCAGCCTAGGTGGAAATCTTTAGGTCAACAAACACTAGGGTAGACATCCTGTTGATATACACGTTAAAAGGGTATAAATATTTATAAAATATCTTTATCAATTAAAACATCATTATGCTTACATATACAAATCATTATAGCATTCGAAATTAGACGTTCGTAACCGTATATATATATATATATATTTTATATATATTATTTATATATATATTATTTATATATATCATTATATATAATATATATAATATCAGGATAGATTACGAAACAACAAATAATTACACTCGCCATGTTTTTCCGATACCGAACAGGCACTCTCTGGTATCCACACTAGAGCCACATAATCCACAAAAAGAATATCCTTTAAGTCTTTTCCTACTGCGACATTTCACTAAAGAAAACTCTCAAGGCAAAATGCACTACTTTAAGGCAAGCACGACCAACATCAATCAATCAACATCGCTACCCGCGATTATTACAATAATTTCAAGGCATTCGAACCTCTGCTATTAATAAGCGCGCATGGCCAATCCTAAAATCAATATGATCTCAAACTTAACACTCGCAAGTGTTCTATCCCTTTAACATCCAATCATTTTAAGGCGTCTATATACTACACACATCCCTTTCCTCCTCAACATAAGCTTAGAAAATACCTCATCATTTCATAGTCCCTCATTATTAAGCTTAGTGATCTGGCTATGCGTATTTTGGAAATACGTAAACTGTTTGTGGCTAGTTGTCTTTAGTCATTGTTCGAGGTTTTACTATAAACAATCTTTACTTTGGTTAGTTGCGTTTTTATTTTAGTATAGTATTGAAAGAAACCGGCAAGATTATTATTGTTATGACGCGACTTGGTCACTCTGTTTAGGCTATCTGTCACACCTCGTCAATGGTGGTATAAAACACGAGTGCGTACGAATCACCGTGCATCGGTGGTGTAGCAATGATACCAAGAGCATACACTTTTCTATTACAAAGAAATGAAATTTGGGTTTACATAAATTTTACAAGTTGAGACTTGACAATAAAATAAACAAAACCCATCTTGACCCAATCCCCTTAAGTTTACATCTTTGCTCTTCCAACATCAATCACATACCTTTAACTGAACACTTAAATTGATACTTTGAAATACGTCAACAATAATGTTGGTGAGGCTCCGTAGGTTTTTTTTGACCTTAAACCTATAAAGTGTGCTCACAAGATATTTATTTGAAAAGGCATTGTTGGTAATTTTTAAACTATTTTATGGCCATGTATTTAAACGGTATGTCCATAACTGACCCATTTTACTTGTTAAAGGCATTTTAATAATTTAAAAACATGGGAAAGGTCTATAAAATTTTGTAGAGATACCTAAGATATTTTATTTAGACATACAAGGAGGAAAAATTTAATGGAATGGTTAAGTTGGTTTAACCAACGCCCGAAGTGGACCTAAATTCGGGACATATTTCATTAGTTTGTGTAGAGGGGAAAAGGAACGTTTGGCATATAAACTTGTTTAAAATACTTCACAATTAGATTTCCATCAAGTCAGAGCATATCTTCAAGAGTTCTAATTAGTGCCCCTTGCTTTCCTTAGGTAGTAATTAGAAGGTACATGTTCGAGGGGTCTCCTAGTTATTAATCATTGAACCGTGTTTGTGCTCATATCTCGTACCCGCTAAGGTGAGTTTTGTAACCCCTTTTTACTTATGTTATTCCTTGGGGGAAAATGATACTCAAATAATGTTTTTAAATTTTTTTATGTTGTGATACAATGTTTTAATGCTTTTGGACAAATGTGTGTTTTGATTTCAATTATGTGACTTACAATGTGTATGCAATTAGATGGATACAATTACACATAACTGTTAACTCCGGGTTGGAGCCTTGGGTATATATTAATAGTACTATTTAGGCTGACACCCCCACCCATGCCTCTGTATGGCTCATGTTCAAGGGTGAATATTATCCGGCCAAAGTATGTGTGTTTACAGTCACGAGGTTCAGTTGTGTGCCGGTGTGAGTGCTTATATGTGTATATCTTACTCACTATTGTCCTGCTTGTATATCTTTCATAGCAAATCTTTGATTTCTTTTATGTCTTAAACCTACGAGCTCACCAACATTATGTTGACGTTTTCGAGTATCCATTTTCAAGTTATAAGATTTCTGAAGCCTAAAGACGTACCGAGCTTGTGATTTGCTTTGTGGACTGAAGACAGATGCCTTTTGGGGTTGATCATCATTATGTTGTCCCGGCATATGGGATTTTGATACATTATGGCTACGTTATTGTAACATTCTATGGTTAATATCCATTTAGTAAATTGCCTATTATGTTATACAAATGCTTTATGACGGTTTCTCTTCGTTCACACCTTGTGTTTTTGCCTGAGGCGGGGTGTGACAAATCCGTCATCTTTGTAATATTATGTTAAGCAACGCACGGGTAAGGTAGTATGAAGACTATTACAAGGCCACTAAGATTACATTACATGCATTAAAAGACTTTTGAGGGATCAACCATATTAGGGATAAGGTAGTATGAAGATTGTTACCGATGGTAACCTTTCTACACACTCGCATTTCCCTAGACGTCTATGCTAATGTAATATTTTATAGCCAGATTTCTAGAGCCTAATGCGCACATCCATCATAAGAAGCAATATTAAAAAGATCTACAACCTAAGTTTGATGCAATCATAAGTAAATACTAATGGATCTAGCCTAGCATATTAAAAGGAAGCAAAGAACAACAATCAATCACTCAACACATAGACATATTGAATGATTAAAGGATAGAAGACTTCACTTGATTAAAACATGTGTTCTAGGCTGATAAAATAGGGTTTTGATACCCTAAAAATGACCTAAACAGCTGCTATACTCAAACTATAATATTAGGCTTCATCTCCTAAAAGTTACACACAAGTTCCTAAAACCCTAAAATCGAGTCTCTATATATAGGAAATACGCCGCGACAGTGTCGCAAGATTTTTGATGTCGTTGCTTCGCCGAAGCTTCTAGGGTTTCTTTTGAGGCGGTTACGTTCTGACGCCATCACACATTTCTTGACGTCGTCTCTTGAAGGTTCTAACGGTGTTGCTAGGAAATTGCGACGCTGTCTCCAGACTCTGTGAGCATATCTTGAAACCACTTCGTTGTAAAGCTGCAATCTTGTCCCGTTTCTTCCCCAAATGAGTCCCAAGTCACGTGTATATCCTCCAAAAGCTTCCCGAATGCTAAAAACACAAAAAGAAATGATTAAGCACGTATTTTAGGCATATTTGCATGATTTAAGGGGTTAAATGACCACGAAAAAGTGTATAAAATGACACCTCATCAGTCTCGTCATAATCAACACCTTCTTGTTGATTATAACCTTATGCTACTAGTCTAGCCTTATTTCTAGACACGACACCATTTTCTTCAAGCTTATTTCTAAATACCTACTTAGTTCTTATAATTGTCATAGACTTAGGTTGTGGTACTAACTCTCAAACATCATTTGCAATGAATTGATTTAATTCTTCTTGCATTGCAATTATCTAACTCTCGTCTTTCAAAGCTTCACCTATATTCTTAGGTTCTATAGTTGATATAAAACAAAAGTAATTACATTGGTTTTTGGCTTACGACCTAAGAGTTTTTTTGTTAAGGTTTTCTTTGACGTTTTCTAATGGATGATTCTTAGATTCTTTAATATTGATGATTTTGTCAATTTCTAAAGTTTCATCCTCAAAGTTATTTTCAAGATTTTTATTTTCGGTAACCTTAATTGCTTCTTCTTCATCTAAATCATCATCCACCAAAGGTGATGTTTTAGATGGGGGGAGTTTCATCGAAGTCATGTTTAGTGATTCTTCAATTTTCATTGTGTGTTTGTTTAGGATGATGTAGGCTTTACTATTTTAGGAGTAACCTAGGAAGACACCTTTGTATGAATTTAGGTCAAGCTTTGTGAGGTAGTCTTTTATGTTTAGTATGAAGCATTTGCTTCCAAACACTTTAAAGTAATCAAGAGTAGGTTTCCTACATCTCAAGAGTTCATATGGTGTTTTTCCTAAGATGGATTAAATTAAGATTGTGTTAAGTATGTAGGTTGACGTATCTATGGTGTTACACCAAAACTTTTATGGTAACGATTGTTTGTTTAACATCATTCTACTCATCTCTTGTAGAGTCCTATTTTTCCTTTCTACAACACCATTTGATTGTGGAGTGCGTGGAGCCGAGAAGTTATATGTAATTCCATTAGTTTTACAAAACTCTCCATATTACATTTCATTATCAAATTCCCTATCGTGATCCATCCTAATTGAAACCATTGGACATCCAAGTTTATTTTGTATTTTATTACTAAAGATTTCAAATTGCTCGAAAGCCTCGATTTTGGTTTTAAGAAATCTTGTTCATGTATACCTAGAATAGCTATCTACTATTACTAAGGTGTATAGGTTTCCTCTGTAACTCTGTATGGCGGATGGACCGAAGAGGTCCATGTGTAGAAGTTATAAGCATCCAATCATTGAGACCATATTTTTAGCTGTGTGACTAGTGTGAGCTTGTTTTCTTTTGTAAAAATCTTTTTTTTGGGCATGCATTCACATAAATGTTGATCAACTTAAGTTTGGGTTAAACTTTCTAACTAGTGTCAATAAGAAAAGGATAGAATTAAATCAACTTATTTGCGTAGCATTGATCTCTATGCCACAAAAGTAGAGTTCTTCGTCTATCGTTGTAGACCATATTTTGTCATTGCGGCTTATTTTCACTAACTTTATCACATTTAAGTTGCTTTTTACTATTTCCTCTCTTACTGACTCCTTTCCATCCCTTAGTTATTTCTCTACTTTGTGCTCAGGAAACTCATTACTGTGTATTTATTATCACATATTTGACTAACTCATTGAGAAAAATTAAAATCTAAGTTATCTGGGATCGCCTCACCACTTTTCAATATTTAGAAAGTCATGTGAAAATCTACTTTTGCATGATTGTTGCCACTGTAGAATTACTAACACAAAGACTTACAGTTAACTTAAATTAATTTATGCTGTTTGTATGTGGAGAACATAGCATTTTGGTTTCCCGTTATGGGGTGTATGTGAATCCTCACTATCTATTGTTCGTACTGTCAGGCTCCAAGATCAATTCGCACAAAGCTATTTTTATTTATATTAATAAAAACTCAAAACATATGGTCCCCTATTATCTCTTGGGTCCAAAGTTGTTTGTACTATAAACATCATTTGCTTTGTCGCATTTGGTTTGGAATTGTAGAAATTGTATGACATAAATTCCAAAGGTCCATAAATTTGTTGCTGGAGATTATTCCAAGTTAGAGGGATACATATTTGGGTAATTTTGTCTCCCCGAGGTTTTTCCTGGGTTGCGGTAATTTTAGTTATCGAGGACAAAAAATTATTAGTTCTCTCCTAGAGTAGGTGGAGTTTTTGAACTAAAATCGGGTTTGTAAATCCTACTTCGTGTTTTTAAAGATGGTTTAATGAAATCGTTTAAACTCATCACTCAATGTGAAGTCCCAAGGAACAGATCTTATTGCCTGTTAAAGTTTGTTAACTTGGATAAATCCAACCTTAAATATCAAAAGAAACTATGATTGTAATTATACATAAGCTTATGCGCGAAATCTATACTTTGCGATACTTTAGAAGGAACAATGAATACTAAACCTTGAAATATATTGATTGCAAATATTCTGACTAGGTTACAGAATAACTAAATATTGAATGTTAATTAAAACTATGCCGTAAGGTTTATTTTATAACACAAGGTAAACCCTATGGGGCTTTCTAAAAGCACGTATAATGATAATGCATTTTATTCACTATTATAATCACATTGCATATCACTTTAGCTGTATAACAATATAATACTAACAACACTCAGATCTTTCTTATCAGTACTAACTATACTGATAGTACTAACATTTGTACTGGCATACTATAAATAATTTAACTACCTGTAACTACACTTACCTAGTCTATTTCTTCAGTCATTAGCAGCAGTATCAATCTTGACACCAGCAGTAGTAAAGTAGTGCGGCTAAGCTAGTAACTCAAAATTCCCAACATATTCTTCCCCTAAACTTGATTTTACTTGTTCAATCATCAAGTTTCTTCAGTGTACGCATCTTGGTCATTAGGAGGTGTATCTATAAAACTTTTTCTACTCTTAAGCATTGATTGATGAACTTGCTTAAGCCTCAATAGGGCCATAGTACTTTCTTTTACAGCTTCTTAACTGCAAGTTCAGTCATCTTCTCTATTAATTCCTTGATCAGTAGGTACTTTTTCTCTATTAGCATATTAATCTCCATAGTTGTACCATCCATAAATAGAGTGTGAACACCATAATTTTCATGTAATTTCCATTTCCATAATTGCAGAACACTGGCTATGTCTTGTCACTGCTCCTCCCCTGTTTGGATGCATCCTCTTCATATAAATCATCATCTGAAGACTCAACCTGTCTGTATTTCCTCCTTCTTGGTTGTGAGGTGCTTGGGTGGGAAAGTCACTTTGTCTTTTTAATCTTTTTGACTCGTTTCTTTATCTAGGATCTCCACTGTGAGCATCCTTCTCTTTCATCCATGTCAAGCACCTGTTCTTGTCAATTTTTGTACACATAGTATCATTACTTGTAGTTTTTGTCTACACGTATCACATTACCAGGTGTGTAACCTCCTGGGAGAGGTGAATCATGGGGTGTGATTAGTACATTAGCCGTCAATTCAAATTAATGTTCCATCCTGCCCTCCCCACTTCCAGATGTGTGACCTTCTGAGAGAGGTGGTTCAATGGGCTATTCAAGCACTCTCTTAGACCTAGTCTGAGCAGGAGCATCCCTCATGGTGTCTTGGCTCCTAGGACTGCCACCTGTATCCATACCCTGAGGAATGTCAACATTAGGTATTGTCGTGCTCTGGGTCCTAATTATGTTATCACTGTCCTGTGCTGCATCTAAGCTAGCAGCAGTAGTGATAACCCTTTCCCACACTGTCACTACCCTCCTTAATGGTCCAGCCTCATCTGTTCTATACGGTCTTTGAGGTACACTAGTCTGAGGTAACTTAGTGTCCTTTTTGGTTCTCCTACATTTTTTAGTCATTCTTTTTTAGTTTGAGGTTCAAGAAAAACTGGTGGAGGTGTTTCAGTTGGAAGTGGTTCTGTTTAAGATTTAGAAACATTTGGTTGTGATGTAGAGGGTGTGGGTTGAGGTTCAGGGGGTGCTGCTGAACCTTCACCCTCAGGTGCTTGGTTATGCACCAACAGTATTAACGGTAACAAGGTTCTAATATTATCATGGCCGGTATAATCTTTATGCTTAGTGGTACTAAAGTATTGGTCTTATCGGTATTAACTTGTTTTCTAATAACTTGCAATAACAACATTGCCTCTATTCATCACAATGCCACACTAGAAATAATTAGATAGGACATGTGGAATTATAAGGATCATTTCTATGCATAGCCCTGAATAAAAGTTAAGAACTGTTAACCAAAACAACATACCAGTGTAATCCATTCCACTCAAGACTTCCAGTTGTATATGATCACACCAAATCATCCTTACTGCTTTGCTTAAACCTAGCGTACTAATCTTGAGATATCAGTTTAAGCTTTTATTGTCTAAAAAGCATCTCTAATCCTTGCTTAAGAATCAATCACCAATGACAACTAAGTAGACTAACCAATCCTAGCAGTATAAACTTTTTGTACCAGCAATACAAAGTTTCTTCAAATAAAGAAAGCTAAGCCCAGCAGTATTAAGTAACTGATCATCATTTTTACCTTCCAACTTCAAACCAAATAGCACTTGTGTATACTCTACTGCACTTAAACACCATTAACCTCCCTTGAGATCATGCAGCTACAGATTAAGCATAACAAATGGCTTTGCCCACTGGAAAATTAAATTACTCACATCAAAGCTTTATGAGCAAACATCCGCTACTTTATTTCTGTGTGTATCTTGACCATCTCTGTCAATCTCGTTTCATAGGAGGGTGTCTATATGTGAAATGATGTCGAACTCTATATGGCTTTGTTTTAGAATGATAGACAGGATTCTTGACAACACAAATAGCACTCTTATTGTCAACATGAATCTTTGTCTGCATAAAATTGTATCCATAGTCCAACATCTGATTTCGGATCTAAAGCACTTGACCACAGCAGTAAGAAGCAGCAATATATTCAGCTTCAGTAGTTGAATTAGCCACGACAGTCTGCTTTTTACATTGCCAAGAGATAAATATTGAACCAAGAAATTGACAACCTCCTGTTGTGGATTTCTTGTCCAAACTGGCACTTGCATAGTCACTATCTGAAAAAGCTTCCAATATAAAAGGAGAGTCCTTAGGATACCAAAGGCCCAAATTAGGTTGACCCTTTAGGTATCTAAAAATCCTTTTCTTCTGCATTCAAGTTGGGAAACTTTTGGTTGAAACTTGAAAGCTTGAGCATGCACAAACTAAGAACTAATTTCTAGTACTAGAAGAAATGTAAGGTACATCAATGACCCAATCATTGACCTGTATAAATGGACATCAACATCCTCACCATCTTCATCATTTGTTAAAGTCTTGTTGGTTTCCATAGGAGTACTGGATGTCCTTATACTAGAAAAACCAAATTTCTTTAAGATTTCATCAACATACTTGTCCTGACTAATGAATATCCCATTCTCTTTATGCATATACTTGTTAAAACCTAGAAGGAATAGTGGCTCTCCAGTGAACTCTTCATGTAACCTTTTGTGCATTATTTGCTCATATAATCTGTACACAAAGACTTTTTAGTGGAACCAAAGATGATGTCATCTACATATACTGTACCAGTAGATATTCACCCTTGGACCTCTCTTTATGAACAAAGTCTTGTCAAAATTTATCCTCTGTAGAATCCATTGTCTAGCAGATAGGTAGAAAGAGTCTCATACCAAGCTCTGGGAGCTTGGTGTAGTCCATATAAGGCTTTCTCCACCTTGTAAACTGGTATGTGTTTAATTACACATACCTTTGACTACTAAAACCGGACTTAAATGACTAAAAACGTACCAAAAATACATTGTATTTGTATGTTTTACATTTTTATTGTGCAGGTAATGGATATACCAAGGAATAGGGACAAAAAAATTAAAGCCTAAATGGACAAAACCAAGCACGAGAATGGAAAGACCGTAAGAAGTCAAAAAGACAAAGTCAAAGTCAACAAAAGTCAAAAAGCCAAAGTCAACCCCGGGATGAGGCATTGAAATGAGCATCGAAAACCAAACCCAAAAACCTAAATTGCTAAAAGTGGGCCCACTCATACCCACCTAGTAGGCCCGGGTCAGCCCACTTATAATTTACAAAGCCTTATAAACCCTTAAACCTTACCAAAAAGCCTAAGCCCTTTTATAACACCCGGCCCAACAACAAAGCCCATTCACACCTTATAACTCCCGTTATCCCTTACCCCATTTATAATTTAACCCCGTTAGTCCTTTTAAGGACTAACGGTGCAAGACCAACAAAAACTTCAAGGGCCAAATATGAAAGAAACAAGGATTGTCTTTGTGATAGTTGTTAAACTATACATACTTAAAAAGGCCCAATTCAACCCAAAACGGATCAAAAATGTGCTTGTATTTGAGTTTTATGTGTGCAGGTGGATATGTCAAATATTGCAAGAAAACAGTCAAAAACGGACACGAGAACGGATGAGTAATCAAGAAGCTAAAGAAATCAAAGCCGAAGGCCCAGAGAGATCATGCCTCACCTTCTATACGTCAACTGCAGCTAAATCCACAGTCAACCAAGCCCAAAATCCATTGTTTGATACAATTCAAAGGGCTGATGTTGCAATTTATGAAGTTGTTTAAACCTAAAAAGTGGATTTGCCAAACACAAGGGCTGAATTTGTAATTACCCTATAGTTATCAAAGGCGCGGTCCAAAGACCTGGTCATAACTTATAGCCTTTTAACTTACTATTCACCACACTCTCCCCAAATCGGATTAAACTTACTCACACACACATGAACACACTCAAGAACACCTTAGCCCTAGTTTATAAACCTTTCACCCCACCTAAATTAACCTTAGGGTTAATCCACCTCTCACAACCCTTAACCCATCTGTCACTATCAATTAATCCCCCAACCCAATCCACCCTGGAAAAATGAGAGAAAATGATTGGGTGATGTGATGTGTGTGAGTGTTTACACTCACATAACTAACACACTCCTTGGCCACGTCAATGATCCGGGTGCACACATGCTTTGATCGAACGGCTTATATGCAAGATCGAGGGGAGAGAATGATTGAAGGGTCAAGATGAAGAGGATAGAAGGAATCTTGTAGATGGTAGAGGTGAATGCTTCGGGTATAAATACCCCTCAATCCAGCAGTTAAGATATAGAATAATTTTTAGGGGTTAATTTTCAGGTTAATTTTCATAGTTTTTTCTTAAGTAATTTTCATTTTAATGTTATGTAATTTTGTTTCACGATTGTAAGAACTTTATTTCAGTTTTAATAAAAATATTATTTCATATAAATCTGTGTCTCTATTTAAATTCTGTCAAAATATTTGTGTTTGTGTTTGTTATGATGAAGGCTTGGAGTCTCTTGGAATTGGATGGGACTGCTGAGGCACTACCAAGGGTTTTAGAGCTAGGGTTAGCATATAGGTTTAGATTCAGGTTGTTGTTGGATTCGAGATGGGCTTATGTTGATTAAGCCTAAGTCTTCACACAGCATATTGTTGTTTCCTGTTCATGTGAGGAAACACCTAAGGTACACTATCTTTTAGTTTAATTGTTTTTATCATGATTTGTTTTTTTTTCTTCGATTTCTTAATAAGCTGATAATTAGTCTGCCCCCTCTTCTAAGTATATTGTTTAGTAGTAGCTTAATTTAAGCGTTGGATTTGCTAATAGTGAAAAAGCAGATTTTATTAAGGATAGTATAATTTTGTCATGTGCCTTGAAGTGCGATGTTTATTGAGTTTAAGAGGCAGATTACTAAAGACTGCTAGTGCTTATAAGTAATAAGCTTAGTCAGCTTATTTCAAATAAGTTAGAGTAACGATTTATAAAAAAGTAGTTTCTTAAGAGTTAGGATAATAAGCGTTTTTATTTTAATAAGGATACTGGTGTTTGTAGTTAGGGAATTCAGGGGTCATTTCTGTCCATCTTTAAAGTTTTTGTTAGTTAAAAATTTGCATAGTTAGTCCTTGTTAAATGCGCAGTTAGTCCTTAGTTAATTACATAGTTAGTCCTTGTTAAATGCGCAGTTAGTCCTTCGTTAGTTTAATTGTTAGTCTAGTTAGTCCCTATCCAGGGACTATTTCTGTCAATAGATCAAACTTATGTGTTTTTCATAAAACTTTAATTGTTTGCCGCCTACCCTCAACTTTTGTTCGAGTCACTTTTAACCCATGTTGTTTTGGTCGGTTTAATTAAGCTTAATAAAAATAGTTTTTATAAAATAATAAATTGGTTTTTAGGTTAATTACTTAAAATAGGTTTTAATCACTTTTTAAAAATTAGGGCTGTTAATCAAATTACATTTTCATGCAATATTTTCTTTTTATAAAGAATATTTTTATATAATTTTTAGTTTAAGTTTTATATTTTTTAATTTTCGAATTTAGTTTTTAATATTTCGTTTTCAAAAATCAAAAAAAAAAAAAAAAAAAAAAAATTATTTTAGTTTTAAAATCACTTAAGTTATTTTTATAGAAAAGTAATTTTTATCTTTATTTTTAAACATTTAATTTTCAAACCTTTAGTTTTTAATTTTCAACTTTAAATTTTAATCTTTTAAATTAGAAAAAATCAGTATTAAATTATGTTTTTCTCTTCTTTTTTAGTAATTTGATTTATTCAGTTAAATGTATTTTTCTTAGTTTTTATCAATTTAATTTCTATTTTTAGAATTTAATTTAGATTAAATAGTATTTAATTCATAAAAAAAAATTCCGAAAAGCCCTTAAAAAATATTTTTCTTTTTCTAAAATTTTCTTTGCTTCATTCAAATCAGGATTGAAACCTAAACGTGGTTTCCATTGCACTAGTCATTGGGGAATGACCGGGTGATCATACTTGCCCGGTTTAATATACGTATTTTATATTATATTATATATATTTTTTTTGAGAGTGAATTTTATCAAGGGTAACTTGGTAACTTTCTTAATTACTCTCGGGATTATATTATTTTATATTATATTTTACGTGTATAAAACTACGAATCACTTTGCAACACACTTATACACTTTCAGGGACCTTTCTTGCCATTCCCAAAACTTCAAATATCAGCGGTGAACACTATTCTCATCTCACATGGTTAGTGTCCTCACTTCCAGATAAAACATCATCCCCCTTTCTTCTCCCCTATGTCGACCAACCTTATCCCATCCCACACAACTGCCAATTGCCACCTTGGCAATCCTTAGCTCCCCTATTCATTCAAGGAAAATGACAAGAAATCAATCAAAGATTCAAGGGCCATGATCGTTGAGCTTGGGGACTACTCAAAATGGAGGGCTAAGATTGATTTGAGACTTACCTCACACAAGAAGCACAACTATGAACTATCTCAGCAAAAAAACACAAGACCTATAATATTCTTAAGCTTAGTATAAATAGATCTCTTTGTAAGCCAAGGGGCATCGAGTTTTTTTTAGCTTATATTTTAATGTTTTCTAGTTTATTGTAATTTTTTAAGCCTTGTACTGATTTATAAAGTTTAATGAAAAATTGAGTTTTTATGTTATAATCATGTTTCTAAGTTAAAGTTTGTTATGTTTTAAAACTGTTTCACAAGCTCACAAAAGCTCCTTTTACAACTTTCTTAAGCTGTGAACTTAAGCATTGTAGGTTTTTCCATAACTTATAACGCATAAGTCCTATTTCACCAAAAATCACTCAAAAAGCTCAAATGGATGATAGGCTTACAATGGAAGAGCTTATGGGTTTTACTAGCTTGTTTCTAACAAGCTAGAGCTTGTAGAATAGCTCTAAGAGCACTTGTTTGCCCTGTTTAAGCAAGGGCTTTTGTAAGTCTTCATTTTTCTATTTTTAGCTTATCTACTATAGAATTGCTTATTTGTGCTTATTGCCGGCTTATTTATGCTTATTTATGCTTATTTGTAATGTTTAATGCTTATTATGTTGTCTTGTAGTTTAGAAGTCATTAGTTTAAGTTTTTTTAAATTTTGTCTATTTTAGCTTATAATTGCATAATTTGTCTCAGCTTATTTAAGTGCTTATTTTTTTGTTGAAGTTTGCTTAAAAGTATCCAATATACCTATTTAATATCTGGTATTTGCAAAGTTTGGTTTTAAATCAAAGTTTTCAGTTTAAAAAGTGAAGACAAATACTTAAAGGGGTGTTTGGTTTAACTGATTTTGAAGGTCAAAATGGGTCAAAATGAGCTTTTACTCTTGGGTCAGTTTAGTTTAGCTTAAAGTAGTCCAAAAATTTAGTTTGTTCAAGTATTTAAGTGTTAAATCTCATTTTTAAGGTTTTAAGAATTTGTGATTTGAATCTGTTAGGTTAAAGCTTATTTTATTGGCTTATTTGATTGTGCTTTTGCTAATTTAGATTTTGTGATGTTTTTGAGTTTGTGCAAGTGCTAAAACAGGTTAGGAACAAAGGTACTAGGCCTGCATTTGTTAGTTTTATGTTTTCCCAAAACTGTCAAATATTTACTTTTTCAAATGCTTATTGTTGCTTATCCTGAATTTCAAAATGCTTTTTGAGTGTTGATTATTGTTCTTTGAGGTCTAAAGTTAATCTGTTTGTAGGTTAAAAGTCCATAAGGATCTGTTTGTGTGCTTATTTTTAAGCTCAAAAGTGTGGTTTTGTTAAAATTGCAAAAGTTAGCAAAAATTTGTCTAAGTGTTGAATCAGTGTGAGATAGCCTTTTCATGAAGCTTTTTAAGTGCTTATTTGAATTTCAAAATGCTTTTTCTTTGTTGCTTATTGTAGCTTTTTGGCCATTCTTCTTAGTGGTATAAGCCACTAAGCCATAAGGATCCTTTTGCTAGCTTATTTTTAAGCTAGAAAAGTCCCTATTGGCCTTTTTGCTTATCAGTTTTGGCCAAAAAGCTATTTGCTTATTTAGGCTTATTAGCTTATTGTTTTTGCTTATTCTAGGTTTAGTTTGTTTTAATTAGAATTAAGCCCAATTTTAGTTATTCTCTTTTAGTCTATAGCTTATTTGCTTATTTGCTTACTTTCAGCTTAAATTTCCTTAAGTTTATAGCTTTTTGAGTTTTCTGTCTTTCTAGCTTAAATTGGTTGCTTATTCTTGTTCAAAATTGCTTTTTAAGTTTAGCTTATCATCTGTTTTAGCTTAATGATCTTTTTGGTTTGCTTATTTGTGCCTAATTAGCCAAACAGTTAGCATTTTTAAGGCTTAGTGAAGTTTAAGCTTATTCTGTCTTATTTA
Organism: Tanacetum coccineum; assembly: GCA_026074375.1. NCBI lineage: Eukaryota > Viridiplantae > Streptophyta > Magnoliopsida > Asterales > Asteraceae > Tanacetum > Tanacetum coccineum. Next base: position 54,308 of record BQNB010001945.1, on the reverse strand, counting down.
GCTTATTTTAGTGCTTATTCATGGCTAAAAAAGTATTTTTGTAAAAAGTGCTTATTTATAAGTCTTTTAAAAAGTTATAAAAAATGGCAAAAACAAAAACATTTGGGATAGTGGGAAGCCCCAAGTGAGCCTAAGCTCGAACCCGGGACCTCTACCACCATCAACCAAACGTTTTACACAACACACACTCTACCACTTGCCCTGGGGTCTTTTTCGATTTAAGTTTGCACAATTAAATCTTTATAGTAGTTTTAGGCCTTTTAGCTTATAAGCCGTTTTTGGCTTATTTCACTGCTTATTTGATAAGCTGTTTTTCCCCACTTATTTTTCTTAGATCCCTCATTGTTCAAGCTACTTTTGCTATTTTTTTCAGAATTTTTATAAATAGTTTAGTATTTTTAAACATTTAATTTCATTAAAATTGTTTTTAATTCATAAAAAAGTCAAAAAATATAATTCTTTTTTAGAAAATTTTCTTTTAACATTTAGAACCTAGGAAAATTAGATTTGCTTTTGTAGGGTTAAAATTACAAAATTTTGTTTTTTAAAAGAACGGGATTGAATCCCGTTCACGTTTTTAGTGTTTTCAAGCCCTAATCACCTTCGTTTTTAGTCTAGTTTTCTTTGTTCTAGCTTTTTAGTTAATTAAGACTTATAAAACCAAAAAGATCAATTTAGTACTTAATTTTGATAATTTAGGGTTTTTAGGTCCCGTTTAGGATTCCCGTTTTGCGTTTTTAGTTAAAATTGTGTTGCCTTATTTGTTTTTAGTATAAATTGCATTAATTTTCTCGTAGTTTTAGAAAACCAATCAAAATCTTTTCCATTCAAGCCTCGATTCTCAAAACGCCTCTCGACTTTCAATTGCATTCCTCGTTGGGGAAACGACCCAGGAATCATACTCCCGGATTATTATAATTTTGATTTTTTGATTCTTACCTTTATAATTATATATTTATATATATATATATTATATATTATATATATATATATATATATATTTATTTATATTTACACTTTAAAAGTGTGATCAGACTGATCAGTTTTTGGCGCCGCTGCCGGGGAGGATTGTCTACGATTGCTGAAGCCGTTTGAAAGTTTGTGTCTGAAGACCCTTCCGTGTGAAGTTATTTTGCTTATTTTCTTATAAAAAAATACAAAAAGATTTTTCTTTTATTAGTATATATAATATAAAAAATATATAATATAAAAAAAGAGAAAAAATCAAAAAATAAAAACATTGTCCATAAAAAGAAAAAAATTACCAAGTTGGTAAAAGAACACCAACATATAATACTTTCAACTGAAGTATTACCCATTAATAAGTTCCCGAGCCAAAGATCAAAAATTTACCTTTTGTGTCTCTCGCGAGGTACGGCTCACCTTTGAAAGTTAAACAAACTCCTTTGTGCGTTTTTCTTTGAAGAGTTACCGAGAAGCGAGTTGATTATTAGGTTTAAGTGTCTTATCTCATTGTCCGTTATTAAAATATATTGTGAATACATTGTTGAAAAACAAAAAAAAAAGTAAAAAAATAAAAAGGAAAAAAATTAGTATAAATTTTCTTTTTACATTTTAGTGCATGCGCACTCGTTCTCAATCTCGTAATTATACGTCTACAACCACACAAGTCAACCCGACTTGTTAACCATTAATCTTGTGAACACTATTGGAAAATCAAGCTCCTCCCGTAGTTACGATGGACGATAATCGTACTATGGCTCAATTGCTCGAAGCACCCACCGTGGGTTACGAGGATGCCATCGTTGTTCCCGAGATCACCGCGGACAACTTTGAGCTTAAGCACGGTTTGCTTACCCTCGTTCAATAAACAAAACAATTTTTCGGACATGACAAAAGAAGTCCCTCTGCTTCATCCGTTATTTCAACAAGCTCAATTCTACGATGAAGTTTCCCGAACGTCCGAGTTCGTCCGGTAAAGTTATGCTTTTCCCATTTTCATCTTCGAGGGTGCCGCCCGAATTTTGGACTTGAAATAAGTACCCCCTCGATTCGATTCTCGCATGGAGGATCTTGTTTCGAATTTCATCAACAAATTTTTCCCTCCTCCAAAACAATAAATCTCGAAATGAAATAAGGAGATTTCAACAACGATTTGATGAATACTTTTTATGAGGCATAGGATCGATTTCAATGATCTTCTTTGGGCTTCGTCCATATCATGATTTTCGGAATTACATCACTGGATACTTTTCTATAATGCTGTGAATTCTAAATGATCAAGATTAGGTTGATTCCGCCGCGGGTGGTAACTTTTTGGATAAAATGCCCCGTGATTGCCTAAGAATCATTGAGAGCAAATCCAAAGTTCGTAATTCACGTAACAAACCGGTTGTTGCTAAAGTGAGTTCGAGCACTTCCACCCCCGGTATTTCTCCCGATGTTGCCGAACTTAAAGATATGGTGAAAGCTTTACTTCTCGATAAGAAATCCCAAGCTCCCGCTCCCGTGAAAGCGGTCGAGGAAAGTTGTGTTACTTGCGGTGGTGCTCATTCTTACCAAAATTGTTCCCGCCCAACTGATGCATTGTTTACGTTGACAATATTCAAGAGTACGTCTCTCAAGCCGTCGCAGCTAATTTCAATCAAGGAAATACCGGTTACCGAGCCCCGATTGCTAACCAAATTAGACCTCCCGGTTTTCCTCCCGTTCAAAACCAAGGAAATAACCAAAATCGTTACAACCAAAACCGGGGGAATAATTACAACCAAAGCCAAATTTATCGACCACCGATTAATCAACCCCCGGTTCACCAAGCTCCACCTTACCAAGCTCCGGCTCCGCAAACACAAGGTGTGACAAAGACCAATTTTGAAAGCTACGTCAAGGCTAATGATGCGGTTATGAGAAACATGCAAGACCAAAACCAAAACTTGCAAAATCAAATGACCAATTTAATGGACATGCTTTCCAAATTCGTGAATTGCAATACTGCTTCTACTTCAGGTTCAGGGAAACTCCCTAGTAATACCATTACTAACCCGAAGGTAGATTTGAAGGGTATTACCACCCGAAGTGATGTTGCTTATCAAGGACCCACGATTCCTACTACTTCTTCTTCTCTTCCTAAAGTAGTGGAACGTGAAACCGAGGTAACAAAGGACACGGTGCCTCCTACTAATAACAGAAGCACCAAAGACGTCCAACCTCCGGTTGTCCAAGTTCAACCTCATGTACCAAATTCTGAGCCCGTTGTTACTCCCGTTAGTGCTCTGATGCCTAACCCGAAACTGTCAATTCCGTATCCTTCGAGACATAATGATGAAAGGCGCCGTGAAAAAGCTAACGACCAAATTAAGAAATTCTACAAAATCTTTAAAGATTTGAGTTTCGAAATTAGCCTCACGGATGCTTTGATTCTTATGCCAAAATTTGCCTCGACTCTTAAAGCTTTAATTGGAAACAAATAAAAATTAAGTGAAATGGCTAGAACTCTGTTGAATGAGCATTGTTCGGCGGTCATCCTCAACAAGTTACCCGAAAAACTTAGAGACCCTGGCAAATTTCTCATACCGTGTGATTTTCATTGAATGGATGAGTGCTTAGCCTTGGCCGATCTTGGCGCTAGCATAAATCTCATGCCATTATCCATGTGGAAAAAGCTTTCTCTTCCGGAGCTCACTCCTACTTGTATGTCTCTTGAACTTACGGACCGTTCGATTACCCAACCGATCAGTATCGCCGAAGATGTCGACGTAAAAGTAGGAAAGGTCAAATTCCCGGCCGACTTTGTAGTCGTAGACTTTGATGCCGATCCCCGAGTTCCCCTAATTCTTGGGAGATCCTTCTTAAAAATCGGACGTGCTTTGATTGATGTTTACGAATGTGAATTAACTCTTCATGTTGGAAAAGAAGCCGTAACATTCAATCTTGACCAAACTTCGAGATACTCCTCTAATTACGATGATATGATGGCGAACCGAATCGACGTCATTGAAATGGCTTGTGAGGAGTATTCTCAAGAAGTTCTCGGTTTCTCCGATGTGATCGCGAGTGGCAATCCCACTCCTTATTATGATCCGATTGTTTCTACCTCTTCTCCGACTCTCACTCCCTTCGGAGATAGTGATTTTCTTCTCGAGGAAGTCGATGCTTTCCTCGCTCTTGAAGATGATCTCAGAAGTTCGATGCTTCCTCGCTCTTGAAAAACACCAAACTTCACCGGAAGTTGATGACTCTTATTATGACCCCGAAGGATAGGATAATCTCTTCTTGAAATCATTTTTCTCAATGAATGATCCATCATTACCCGTCCCACTCAAGGAAAATTATTTGCCTAAAAATTTCAGAAAGAACTCAAAGATTTGTGAAGCTAAAACTGATAAATCTTCAATTGATGAACTTCCTGAGGTCGAACTCAAGGACTTACCTCCTCATCTCAATTATTCATTTTTGGAAGGTGAAGACAAGTTGCCTGTCATAATTGCTAAAGACTTGAGTGTCGAGGAAAAAGCCGCTCTCATAAAGGTTTTGAAGTCTCACAAGCGAGCCATCACTTGAAACTCCTTCTACATTAAGTTTAAATAAACCAGAATTTTGTACTCACAAGATTCTTATGGAATAGGACTACAAACCGGTGGATCAACACCAAAGACGGGTGAATCCAAAAATCCAAGATGTCATCAAAAAGGAGGTTGAAAAACTTCTTGACGTCGGTTTAATTTACCCGATCTCGGATAGTCCTTGGGTAAGCCCCATACATTGCGTACCTAAAAAAGGTGGCTTTACGTAGGTGAAAATGATGACAATATGAGTTATCCTCGACTCGAGTTGGTTTTTATGGGATGACGGTGAAATGTGCACTGACTACCAAAAGTTAAATGAAGCCACTCGTAAAGACCACTTTCCACTACCGTTTATGGATCAAATGCTCGAGAGATTAGCGGGAAATGAGTACTATTGTTTTCTTGATGGTTTACTGACTCATCGTGTACTTTCAAATTCCCATCGACCCTCATGATTAAGAAAAGACAACATTCACGTGTCCTTACAGAATGTTCGCCTACCGTCGCATGCCTTTTGGCTTATGAAATACACCGGGCACGTTCCAAAGGTGTATGATGTCTATCCTTCATGATATGATAGAAAAAAAACGATGGAAAGTCTTCGTGGACAACATTTTCGGTCTTTTGGAATTCATTCACAAAATTGCCTCTCCCGAGTATACAACGGATGCTTCATAGGTGCAAGCCACCATCTTTGTCTAAATTGTGAAAATAGTCATTTCATGGTTAAGGAAGGCATTGTCCTTGCCATAAGATTGTCCAAAAATAGTAATTAGAGGTCGATATAGCCAAAGTCTATGAGAATGCTAAGTTACATCATCCCACCAACCGTCAAGGGTGGTTCGGAGATTTTCACGTCCCAATCCGTTCAACCGACGGTTTCTTAAGTGATACTTTCCAAAATTTCCTACTATGACTCATCTTCCTGAGAAGAATACTCCGTTTATCTCTCCAATGAATGAATTTCAAGCTTTTGAAACGTAAAGAAAAAAACTTACCGAAGCTCCAATCTTAGGATTGCCCCCGACTGGGACCACCCCTTGTAGCTAAATGTGCCGATGCAAGCGACTTTGCCATAGTGCGTCTTGGGAGGCAACGACATGAAAAACAATTCCTGCCTATACACAATGCTAGTAGTAGATAATGACGAGGCGGAAACATAATACACCACTCCGGAAAATAAATGTTATCCGTGGTGTATGCCTTCCCGAGAAATTCCGGTAATCCCTCATCTTGAACAAAAGCATAAGTTGTATACTAATCACTCCCCGCCCTAAAAAAACTCTTTGCTAAAAAGCTTCCAAGGGAGATTGCTCCGTTAGTTCGCCTCCTTCAAGAGTTTCAAAATTTAAAGTAATTGACACAAAAGAAGCCGAGAATGCTTTGGCCGGATCATGATTTCCCATTTAGAAAATTCCGAAAGGATTTTATTGGCCCACGATTTACAAAGATGCCCATGACTTGGTCACCCGATGTGACACTTGTCAGCGTCAAGGAAAAATTTCGCAGCGTGATGAAATGCCTCAAAATTCCATCCAAGTTTGCGAAATCTTTGATTGTTAAAGGGATGTCGTCCCAACAAAAGAACAAGTTTTTCAAGGATGTTAAACACTACTTTTGGGACGACCCCTATTTGTTCAAAATATGTGCGGATCAAATGATCCGGCGGTGTGTTGCAGGCCAAGAAGCTGTTGACATCCTCACAGCTTGCCATAGTGGACCCACCGGGGGACATTACGGTGCCAACTACACCGCCAAAAAGGTTTTTGACTCAGGATTTTATTGGCCCACGATTTACAAAGATGCCCATGACTTGGTCACCCGATGTGACACTTGTCAGCGTCAAGGAAAAATTTCGCAGCGTGATGAAATGCCTCAAAATTCCATCCAAGTTTGCGAAATCTTTGACGTGTGGGGCATCGATTTCATGGGGCCATTCCCGTCTTCACGAGGGAACAAATACATACTCGTGGCGGTCGACTACTTGTCAAAATGGGTTGAAGCGAAAGCGCTCCCCACCAACGACGCCCGAGTTGTTTGCAAATTTCTTAAATCTCTCTTCGCCCGATTCGGTGCCCCTCGTGCTATCATAAGTGATCGCGGAACCCATTTTTGCAATGACCAGTTTGCAAAGGTCATGCTTAAATATGGAGTTACTCACCGTCTCTCCACCGCGTATCACCCACAAACAAGTGGGCAAGTTGAGGTATCCAATCGTGGCTTGAAACGAATTCTTGAAAGGACCGTGGGCGAGAACCGTGCATCTTGGTCGGATAAACTAGATGATGCACTTTGGGCCTTCCGTACCGCTTACAAAACACCCATCGGGTGTACCCCATACAAGCTCGTGTACGGAAAGGCATGTCATCTACCGATCGAGCTCGAGCACAAAGCCTACTGGGCCTTAAAGCATGCAAACTTTGACCTTGAGACCGTGGGTGATCACCGTAAAGTTCAACTCAATGAACTAAATGAACTTCGTGATCATGCCTATGAGAACTCTTTAATCTATAAAGAGAAAACAAAGAGGATCCATGACTCAAAGATCAAAAACCGCGTTTTCAATGTCGGTGATCAAGTCCTCCTCTTTAACTCTCGATTGAAGATGTTCTCGGGCAAGTTAAAATCCCGTTGGTCCAGACCATTCACCATTGCCCATGTCTTTCCATATGGCACCGTTGAGTTATCTCAAAACTCCGGGCCAAATTTCAAGGTGAACGGTCATCGAATTAAGCACTACTTTAGAGGGGACGTACCAAAATTGGTTGTCCCGGATCTCCAAACCTTCCCTAAGGATAAATGAAATTGGGGATTGGGTCAAGCTTAGTGACCCTATTCGTGGGAGGCACCCCATGCTTATCCGTAGTAATATTATGTAGTAATGAATAAGTGTTTTTTGTTGTGAGAGGTGTGCCTCTTTCCATTCTTGTTTGCTTGTGTTTTTATGATTGTCCAGGATTGTCCTGGATTTTTAAAAGCCTTCTCGTCTCGTGGTTTTGTCCTTCGATCACAAGAGCTTCACATCCTCAGCTTCATTTGGGAAATCCAATATCCTAATCTTATTGACTAACGTTTATCATTAAGCATACTTAATAAACGGCTTAGAGTGACGTAGAGACCCTTCTAAAAACATTGAGGACAATGTTTAGTTCTAGTATGGGGGGATCTATCGATTTGATTGTGCCTGCAGTCGTTGTTTTCGCGTAATCCCGTTTTTACCACCAAAATTCCAAAAAAATGAAAAAATTTAAAAATTTTCAAAAATAAAATAAGTGTTTTGTCATAATTTTGACTTTCCTGCTGGGTAGAATAAGAATAAATTTTGACTCGATCGAGCGTGTTGAGCTCTAGCTTGTTCCTTAACTTTTACACTAAGCATTCGCAGAAATTCGTGAAGAACGAAAAATGATAGAGTTAAGTATGAGTTGGATGCTAAACAAGGATTATTTGGAAATCTTAAGAGCTCATGTGTGTAATTTGTGGCTTTTTCTCCCATAAGCTCCTAACCGGACTAATAATACGTGCTATTTTTGGAAATTAAACTTAAATCAACAATTTTTGAGATGTAGTCGATAGCAATAATTTTAGTCTTAGTTCAAATTTATACTTAAATTTTCTAAAAAGAAGTCTTCTCTATATCGTGAAAAAAAATGAAAAAAAAATGTGGTAATAATAATTATAAATTGTGGGCTGATAAAAGTTTGCTGCATCTTGCTGGCTCACAACCGATGTTACAACCTTCTAAAGAAAGAGTAAGAATTATAAACTGTGGGCTGATAAAAGTTTGCTGCATCTTGCCGGCTCACAACCGATGTTGCAGCCTTCTAAAAGGTCGAGGATTTCCTTAAGAATGAATAATTGTATTAAGTGTAGTAAACGTGAATTAATAAATATAGGGAAAATCTCTTTTTCTTAAATTTAAATATGCTTTTGAACTAAGACTATTTTATTTTAAGTTTTTCTAAATAAGCTATGTATATACGGGAAACCTAAGAGTCTTTGAAACCGAAGGTCCGTGAGTCCCGATACTAGTCTCTGTGGGGTGTCAAAAGCCTGGTCACTTAGCCGCAAGGTTGGGATGTGCCGAGACGAAAGTCGCTACATGGGATGATCTCGCCTTCAAACTCATTATTCTCGGGTAGAACGTGAAGCATAGAATTTTGTAAAACGTTGATCCATAGTTGAAATTCGAAATGACACATTCACCTAATATATAATAATTGTCGGGAGCGAAAAGTTCACAAGTTGCAAATATGAGTAGTGTTAGCATCTTAACTCATATTTAGCGGTGATTTCGTTTTAAGCTTGGTTTGGAATAAGTGAAAAGTCGGGGACGATGAATTTATCCTTTTTAGGGGCATTTTAGGATTGAAATGCATCTTGTTCTATGATCCCTAAAAGTTATAAAAATAAAGAAAGTCAAACGTTCTAGTTAGTAAAAACGGGGCTTTTCTAAACTCTTGATTCTTTATCTTCCCTTGACGAACACTTAGCTACTTTTCGAGGTTATTAGTCGAGGGGGATCGAGATTCTTAGTTTTCTAAGTGCTTACTTATAGCATTGTATGAGGACACGCAATAGTTTAGTATGGGGGATTTTGGTATGTGCTTAAATACACATACCCTTTTCCATTAAAACCGAACTTAAAGGACCAAAATCGTACCCAAAAATACTTTGTATTTGTATGTTTTCATTCATATTGTGCAGGAAACGAATATCCGACAAAAGGACGAAAAACGAAGCCAAAAACGACAAAACCAAGCACGGAATGGAAGAGCGTGAAAAGACAAAGTCAAATCAAAGCCAAAGTCAACAAAAGTCAAAGTCAAAGTCAACCCCGCAAAAAGTCAACAGTCAAAGTGAAAGCCGAAAACGAAGAAATGTTAAATGGGCCCACCCGTACCCATCTAATGGGCCGGGTCAGCCCATTTACACATTACATGAAGATATAAAAGCCCTAAAGGCTTAAAAAGCCCAATGTCCATTCTAAACCCTTCACGACCCAAATAAATAAAACTAGGCCCAAATACCCTTACCTGTTAAATATATAACAGCCCAACCCTTCTTTATTAACGGCTGTTTACATCACAAGGACCATGCATGTAATGACTCCATACAAATGGAAGGTCCTATTCTGCCAAGTTCTTAAAATTTAAACCACCACAAGGACTTTCAATGTAATGAAACCATATAAACTAAATGTGCCCAACCCTCAAAATTGTACCCTGTTAAACACAAAACACATTTACCCGCCAAAACAACCCCACATACTGTTCATTGTCTCCCCCACCTCGTTTACTGTTCACCACAGCCAAAACTATCACTCTCAAACCAAACCCCACACCCCACATGGGCTCTTGTCACTTTGGCAATCCCTGAAAATCCCATTGGCTACACGAATGAAGGGTTTTGATCAAATGGCTTGGGCTCAAAGCATAATTGATGGGCTAAGTTTTGGAACTAGGATCTCTTTCTCACAACAAACACACACTTTGAACTCCTCCTCATAAGAACACACATAAGAGTCTCAAGACCTTAGAAGGCTCTTGTATAAATAGGCAGTAAAGTAGCTTATTTTTTCCTCTGGTTGAATTTTGTGTTAAAGTCAAAAGCTTGTATTTAAGAATTTGTACCATTTTTAATACTGCATTTTTCATTAACTTGTCTTTAAATACTTGTCATTTAAGTTTCTTGCATTGTAATTTCTTTTATGTTAATGGAAATTTAAGTTTTCTTTAAATATCTTGCCATTTACTTTCCTTGTCTTTAAATACTGTTTTAAAAGCTTTTGTATAAGCTTTGGAGTCATTTGAAGCTTATATAATCACTTATTTGATTTTCTGTCAAAAAATTCAAAAATCCAAAAATATAAAAAAAAGAAAGCAAGGAGCAAGGTTTATATTGGATGGCCTTGGTTTAGAGCTTCATGGGAAGCATTTAGGATTGTTTATAAGCTGTTTGAGAGCTTATACACTTGCCAAAAAGCTAAGGACCTTTGTAAGTTTCCTTTTTACATTTTTGCTTATTTACTGTAGCTAGCTTATTTCTGCTTATTTTCTGTCTTTTCTTGCTTATTCATGTCTTTTATGCTTATTTGTCATTTCTTGATTGCTTATTTGTGCTTTGTTTAAGTCTTTGTGCTAAACTGCCTTTAAATGCCTTTAAACTGCTTATTTCCTTAGTTGCTTATTTCAGTGCTTATTCTTGCTTGTATTGTGCTTATTTTAGCTTAACATTGCTTGGTTATCTTCTGTTTTTCAAATTTTTGCTTAGATTTTCCTTAAATCAATTTTAAAAAGGATTTTAGAAAATTAAAGGGGTGTTTGGGACATGGTGCAAAGTGGTAAATTGGCTTAAAAGCCATTTGGGTCACTTGGCTAGCTTTAACCAGCATGGAAGAACCTAAGAAGAAGAAGCTTACTCTTCAACAATTAAGAGCTGCTGAGACTGCAAATGATGAAGAAGTTGCTAGAAGAAACAAAAGTTATAAACCTAAAAAACAAGAGTTATAAAGAAATCAAGGATATTTATGAAGAACAAAAGGCAAAGTTTTTGGTAAAGCTTATAGAAACCTAAAAAACAAGAGTTATAAAGAAATCAAGGATATTTATGAAAAGGTGAAGAGGTTCAATGACAAATTTGTTACTATTGGGTCAACAGAAGATGAACAAGCTATTAAGGAGATGGATGTAAAAGCTGAAGAACCTTCAAAGAAGAGAAAATGAAGTAATCAAGGATAATCAAAAAGAGAAAAATACAAAAATCAGATGATGAGCTTAAGAATTTTCTGAAGGATGTGGATTTTGAAGGTGATAGTGCACAAGATGTAGAAGTTATGGAACAACGTTCTTTGATCTCAAGATTTTCGATTGTTCAATCACCTGAAGGGGAATATATTGCTGTTCAAAGAGCCAATGGGCATATAAGAGCATTCAACACTCTCAATGAAGTTTTGCATATATTGGACAGACAAGACTTGCATAACTTGCATAGATTGGTGATAGAGTACTATGAACATATTCCTCCAACTGGCTTAGGTTTGATATTACATGGAGATCTAACAACTATGATGGAAACAACCGAAGAAAGTGATGATGAACTGTGGAGAAATCAGACTGAATGGGAAATCATAAGATGGAGATTGTATGAGTCCACAGGGGTGCATATACTGGAACTGGAGAATGGGACTATGATACATATGTTGGTAGAACAAAGGTATCCACTTACAAGAGAGCTTATGCAAAGAATGTTAGAGCATAAGTTAGAAGTTCAAAAGGAAACAGAGAATGCTTTGAATGTAATAAGATTTGTGATGAAGCAAAAGGAGGATTTGGAAAGAGAAGAAGAATGATTCTGGTATGGTATCTAATTTATCAAATATGTTTTTAATAAAATTAACTTATGTTTTTGATAAATGAGAAAGATAAGTACTAGAAGTACTTTGTTGGAAAGTACTGTCAGCTTAATTGATTTTTGATAAAAGAGTAAAACAAAATGATTTGGTGAATAAATAGTTTTAAATGTGCAAAAAGGTTTAAGGCACAAATGATTGAAGGAAAATAAAACTGTTTTAAGGGATTGAGTGTTGGTTAACCACCACACAGCAAATGGTAATCAATTCACCATGTCTAGCAGACATAAGGAATTGACTAGTCCAAATCAAACAGTTTTGGTAAAGACATCTCAAATCTGTTGATGGTTGACAATTTACCAAAAATTGTATGGTGCTCAATACACCATAGTATTTGCACTGAAGTATTGGCTACTCCAGAGCAAATGGCTTTTGGTAAAGAGTAATCAAATCCGTTGATAGCTTTAATAGTTTGCTCAAAACTATATGGTCATCAACTCACCAATGTTTAAATACTGAGAGTTGACTAGTCCTGATCAAACGGCTACATAAAGACATGACAAATCCGTTCTTTGGTTGTGATAGTTTTCTAGAAACTATTTCAGGTTTTCAACTCCCTAGGATTCATGTTCTGCTAGTTGAAATGTTTTTAAGTTCCTCATGGAAGATTACCTTTTCTAAGGTACCAATGGACTGGCTAGCCCAAGAGTGATAGGCTACTTGTTGAAAAGCTCATAAAAAATCCATTTATGTTCCCTGTGTGGCCATTGCAGTTGAAGATTTGATGAAATGTTGCTAAACAAGGATTTAAAGATTATAAATGCTCATACAATCGAATATTCTAAGAGTGAAAGTGTTATCACAAGACTTCAAAGATCCGTAGAAGTAAGGCTAAACAAGTAAAAGATATGTCTATAAATTCCATCAAGAGAAGAAACTAGCTGTGGCATGAAGAATGATGAAAACTTGAAGTTAAGCTAGTTAACATCAAGTAGGGAGGATTGTTAGGAAATATTGTAAGTACAGCGAGCAATATCAAAGTACTGCTATTTTATCAAAGAACTGCTAGTGTTTAATAGTATCTGTTAGTATAAAGTCAAAGTACTGCTTAAACCAAGTTTTAGAATACTAGAAGATTGTATGTAGGATAAGATAAGTGTGAACAGGCTGTAAGCCTAATAGCGGGTTAATCCTTGATGTCTATAAAAGGGACCCCTTGGGGAGATAGTCCAGAAACGGATGTGAGTACAGTATTAGAACCAGATCTTAGAGAAGATAGGCAATTATATATTAAGTGTTTTAGGATCTGCAAAGTTAGGCAGATATCAAGTTGATAATAAAAGTAATCCTTTGATTATGTGCATGTGTTCCTTCCTAATATTGTATAATTAGATTCCGCATAATTGATAATAATCATGTACATGTTTCTTAGTTATTAACTTTGATTTTATTCATGTATTGTAGTTATCCTTTACAATCTAGAAGGTTCAAAACATTAGAGTACATCGAATGCTACACATAGGATCTGGTATAACAGAATTGAGAAACCTCAATGTCCTTTCTCTGCTTCCTTCTAGATTGTTTCTTCTGGGGTTTAGATATAGATGGTTAAGTAGTAATAGGTGTCTGTTGAGAATTAGTAGGAATGTCTGAATCTACACCTTCTTCTTGATTAGCTTGAACCATCATTGTTACAAACAGGGGTGTTACTCTCCTAGAAAAATCTTTTCCTTCTCTCTTCATCTTGGCAAAGATTTTCTTTGTGTGTGAGGGGTTAACATAAGTTCTTCTTTGATGTGACATATCACAAAGGAAAAAAAGGCCGTAGATTATAAACCTTGTATAAATCGTGGATACATCATAAATTTAACCCATCCTTTAATGCTTTACCATAGCATCAAAATATACTTGGACAGTGTTTACATTTTTGGTTTCTAGCCAACATCATGATTACAGAGCCATAGTGCTACTTGAAATCGTCCATCATTGGCCATAGCACTAAGGCATTTGCGTAATGGTATGAAACAAAAACATTTATTCCATTGTGGAGAAAAGAAATCTTTATAGAATGTAAGTTTCTGAGAAGGTTTTTCATACCCCATCCTTGCCTGTTCTTCAAAGATAGTAGCAGTTGGCAAACAATCAGTACCACCTGCATCTTCTAAGTTAAGATCACTTCTAATACCTGTCTCTGTGATGATCACCTTCTTCTTATCAAATATATTTCCTGTTGTGAGGATTAAGAAATCTTTTGTTCTTGTTCAAAAAGATTTGTATAAATCTTGGATACATTAAAAACTTATATTTACTATCCAAGTTTTTCACCATACCATCAAAAATCAATTTAGAAAAGTTAAAAGTCCTGTTTGTGGCCAAGCAAATAATAGCAGTTGCTATATTGCTACTAAATTGTTCCCAAGCAGTTTTCTTAGGACTAAGACAGTGTAGAATGGTATGGATCAAAAATCTCCACTGAGGGGAAAATTTTCCTTTTTGAAAAGTCAGTTTATCATCAGTTAAAACATATCCCATCAGTGAGAGTTGATCAAATATTTTAGTAGTTGGCAAAACACTAATACCTTCTACATCTGCTAATTGGAGATGTCTCCTAACAGATGCTTCAGTAACAGTGAATTCTTTGCCATCAACTGTAGCAGTTATTTCTTGTTCTCCATTATCAACTGTTTTGACAGTAGCAGTCTGCCAAAACTTTTCGATGAGAGAAACATAGATAGTAGGATTCGTAGTAAGAGCATACCTTATATGACTTCCATTGAGAAAATCTACTATCTCTTGGAATCCTTCACTCCTAGTTGGTTTCTTTAGATAAGCAACCATGTTGTGCTTGTCGCAGAATTTCAAATTCGCCATTGTAAAGTGAGAAAAGGTTGAGTAAGATCTGGGATATATTCGTTTATGAGAGTATGAGAGGTTGGCAAAGTTAATTGAGATTATATAGAGAACTCTTAAGGTTTGGATTGGACCGACTGAATAAAATTGATTCTTTATCTTGTAGAAATCTTATGAGTGAAAGAAAGATCAAGAATTATCCAAATCGCGAAAACCTATAAGAGATTTAGTTGGCCGAAATATCTCAATGGCTATATTTAATTAGCAAAAATCTGTTATTCCCAAACAGTACTAACGGTAGTGTAGCAGTACTAAGTTTAGACTAACAGTACTAAGTAAAAGCCCAGCAGTACTAAAAAATGGCCAGCAGTACTAAGTAATGCCCAACAGTACTAAGTAATGCCCAGTAGTACTAACCTTTGAGATACCAGTTTTAACCTCAATTTCGTCCCAAAAAGCATTTCCATCATCAAATTTTGATTCTCACAAGCTCTCTGTCTGTTTTTATTTTTCTCTCAATTCTTTTTCTCACTGAATCACTCTGTCTGTTTTTGTTTCACATAACTCTCATTCTGTTTTTGAACTCACAACTTCTCTCATTCTGTTTTTAAACTCACAACATCTCTCATTTCCTTTTTCTCTCATTCTAATCCAAGCATTATTTGTTCATAATCCACTGCACAAGTAACCTCCCCTCAACTAATACTTCAGAGGTTAAGCATTCCAATACTTGCAGTCAGATATTGAAATCTGCTAACATCAAATGCCTTTGTAAGAAGATCTGCAACATTTTGATCTGTGTGAATCTTAATCACCTGAATTAACTTCTTCTCATGAGAGTCTCTGATGAAATGGTGCCTTATTTCAATGTGCTTGGTTTTAGAATGAAACACTGGATTCTTCACAATACAAATGGTGCTTTCATTATCAATGTAAATCTTGGTGTTCATGAAATTAAACCCATAATCAAGCATTTGATTTTGGATCCACAACACCTTCCCATAGCAATTAGCAGCAGCAACATACTCTGCTTCAGTAGTGGAATTGGCAACTATAGTTTGCTTTTTACATTGCCATGAAATCAACCTTTTGCCAAGAAATTGACAACCTCCTGTTGTGGATTTCCTGTCAAGGCTAGCTCCAGCATAATCACTATCATAAAAAGCTTCCAAGTCAAATGGTGAATCTCTAGGATACCAAAGGCCCAATTTAGGCTGACCTTTCAAGTATCTAAAGATCCTCTTCACTACATGAAGATGTGAGACTTTAGGAGTAACTTGGAACCTTGCACAAGCACAAACAGCAAACGTTATGTCAGGCCTAGAAGCTGTTAATTACATCAATGATCCAATCATTGATCTGTTTAAATGTTCATCTACATCTTCAGCCTCTGCATCCTTGGTCAATGCCTTTTTAGGCTCCATTGGAGTGCTTGCTGTCTTCACAGTGACAAAATCAAACTTTTTCAAAATATCAGCCACATACTTGTCTTGACTGATGAAGATTCCATCCTCCTTCTGTTGTACCTGCAATCCTAAGAAGAAGGTGAGCTCCCCCATAGAACTCATCTGGAATCTCTTATGCATCATCTGCTCAAACTCAACACATAAAGACTTCTTTGTAGACCCAAAGATGATGTCATCAACATACACCTACACTAACAGGATATCACCTCTGTCCTTCTTGATGAACAAAGTCTTATCTATAGTGCCTCTTCTAAATCCATTTTCCAATAAGTAGGTAGACAAGGTCTCATACCAGGCTTTAGGAGCTTGATGTAGACCATATAAAGCTTTTTCTACCTTATAAACTTTGTCAGGGAACTGTGGATCTTCAAAACCAGGAGGTTGGCACACATACACCTCCTCTTCAATAGTACCATATAAAAATGCACTCTTCACATCCATTTGGTACACAATAAACCCCATAAATGATGCATAGGCCAAAAATAACCTGATTGCTTCTATCCTAGCAACAAGACCAAAAACCTCATCATAATCAATTCCTTCTTTTTGGGTGTGGTTGGTAACCTTGGTGCCACCATCATGCCTTGTTTCTAACATACAATTCCTCTCTCACTTTTTTTGGTTTCTATACACCTCACTTAGTTTCTAATTAGCCCTCTTGCCTTTAGGAAGATCCACCAGAGTCCAAACCTTTTGAAGTTTAAATTGCAGAAGCTCCTCTTGCATTGCTTCTATCCAGCTTAGATCTGTCAAAGCTTGAATCACCTTTTTGGGTTCTTTTTGAGAGAGAAAACAAGCAAATAAGCAGTTCTGATAATCTTTGTGATTTGTTCTTCTCTGCTTGTTAATGTAGCTAACCATACCATGTTCTTCAGAAAAATTGATCATTCTTCTTGTTTGAATTGCTATGTTTAGGTCTCTAATGACTCTCTCTTTATTAATTAGGATTGGTCTTTTTGGTGCACTTCTTTTGTTGGGAAAAATAGGCAAACTAACAAAACTATTGAAATTCTTAAAGTTGTTTCTTCTCCCTTAGCCTCTGCACCCCACTTCCTATCTATCATATCAAAACATCAAAATATGGCCAAGTTTCTATCCTCCAAAGATGTCATACTTGGATCATTAGATAGAGACTAGCATTATTAATATTTTTGTTAGAAACTGCCAAAATCTATTAATATTTGCTAAGAAAAAGCGCTTTGCACAAAAATCATAACAAGAATACAACTCAATTGGCCACAGCACTCGACTACCCCATACACACCCAAGAGCAAAAACGCACCAACCGCGAAGGAACACCAAACCATTACCGCACCCACAAACCCCCACAACCCCCCCCCCTCAAGGTCCCCCCACAACTCACGTGGCCGTCCAACGCCCATCACCACACCCCCCCCTATCACCTCCCAACACTCTTCCCATACCTCACTGTCCCCTTCTCGACAACCCACGACCCCACAACTTCCACAAAACCTACCAACCTAGCCAAACCCCAGCCACACCGACCCACAACAACCGCACCAACCCCCACCAACTTCCAACACAACCAACACACGTACCACGACATCCCCACACAAACTCCATACACCCACCACACCCCACACTTCCCACAACACCTTGCCCAACAAACAACACCTCCCCACACACACACCACTCAACACCCTACCCACCACAAACACCACAACAGGCACCAAACCTCCCAAACACTGCCAACACCAACACCTATAAACACAAGTTGTTGAGGTCAGCCTCTGCACCCACTTCTCTATCATCATATGCATCATCAAATATGCCAGTTTCTTCCAAAGATGTCATACTTGGATCATTAGGAATAGGACTAGCAGTATTAATATTTAGACTGCCAGTATTAATATTTGCATTGGCAGTATTAATACTTGGCCCAACAGTATTAACATCTTAAGTACTGCTATCAGTCCTTTCTTGATCATCAATTCTACTTCCTTTATTTACACCTTTATCTCCTTTGCCTGGTACCTCATCCGTATCCTTATCATCTGAGCTCTGAGTACTTGAAGAGAGTGGTGAAATAAAAGGCATGAATGGTAGCAGTATGTATTCATGATCAGATGCTTTCTCCTGTCCAGTTTGCCCTGCATTAACATTTGTCTCTATACCTGCATCACCATTAGTTTGGTTTCCTGTAGTAACTAGCATATAATTCATAGATTTTGTTAGTGAATCAATATCAAAGAGCCATTCTGGACCACTTCCTGCAACATTAGATTTATTTTCTAGAAATTTAATATGCAGGTTCTCTTTAACTTTCATGGTTCTAGTGTTAAATACCCTAAATGCCTTACTATTTACAGAGTATCCAACCAAGAACCCCTCATCAGCCTTCCCTTCAAACTTGCCTAGATGATCTAAGGTATTTAAGATAGTAACAAGACACCCAAAAGGTCTCATGAAGTCTAGATTTGGTGGTCTACAAATTAAAAGTTCATAAGGTGTCTTGTTATGAGGCTTTGTTACTAAAACTCTATTCTGAACATAGCAAGCAGTATTAACTGCTTCAGCCCAAAATGTAGTAGGTAATAGTAAATCTGCTAGCATAGTCCTAGCTGCCTCTGTTAGTGTTCTATTCTTTCTTTCAGCTACTCCATTTTGTTGTGGAGTCCTAGCAACACTAAATTCTCTCTTGATTCCTTTCATCTCACAGAACTGATTCATTTCATTATTTTTAAACTCAGTTCCATTGTCACATCTGATAATTTTAACTCTATGATTTATTTGGTTTTCTATGCATGTGATAAAGTTTTAAGGATTCCACTAGTTTCATCCTTAGAGGCCAAAAAGAAAACCTAACTAAACCTACTAAAGTCATCAGTGACAACAAGGCAATACATCTTTTTATTTAGACTCTTTACAAATGTCGGACTAAACAAATCCATGTGCAACATTTGTAAAGGCTGGCTGATAGAGCTCATAAGCTTGGTCTTACATGAGGCTTTATGTTACTTTCCCTTCTGACAAGCAACACAAGAATGGTCATTTTCAAAAAGCTTTGAAGTCAAACCTCTTACAAGGTTTCCCCTCACAAGTTTGTTCATAGTTTTAAAGTTTATATGACCAAGCCTCCTATGCCATAAATTAGACTCATCTATTGTAGCCTTTGCAAATAAACAAGTCAAACCTCCTGAAGGAGCAACATTCTTTAGATCAAAACTGTACATGTTGTCTTGCCTGGGAACTTTAAGCAAGACTTGACTTTCATCAAGTAGCTTAAAGTCAGGAGATAGAACAAGACATTCAGTCTCAGTGAAAAGAACACTGTTTTTCTTGTCAAATATTTATGAGACAGAGAAAAGGTTAAACTTAAGTTCCTTTACAAAGTATACATCTTTAAAGTCTAATTTCCCAGTCCTAGTTTTACCTTTTCTAGTAATTTTACCTCCTTTAGGAATTCCTCCAAATGCAACAAATCCACCATTAATTTCTTGATAATCTGTAAGGAAGGACTTGTTTCCAGTCATATGCCTAGAGCATCCACTATCAAAAATCCCTAGAGCATGTAAAGTATATTGTGGATTACCTTGCACTCAAAATAAGAGAGTTAGTTTTTCTTGGGGACCCAAGCCATTGCTGACTTGAGTCTGCCTTGTAGATCAACATAGTTAAATCTTTTAAGCATGTATGATCCACTATCTTTGGAGATATGATCAATAACATTTCCTGTTGGTCTCCAAATCCAGCATGCTGAGGACTTTACAGCATTTTCCCCATTTCCCTCAGCAGCACTAACTACTGCTTTTGGCCCAGCAGTAGTTACATTATTAACCTTAGCAGTATTAATTTTTTTATTGAAATGAATGTCTGAAACTGCTGTTCTTTTGTTAATGGGCTTCTTTACTAGTGAATGTGCTTGAAAATAAGAGTAAGTTGTGGGTAATGCATCATTTACTTTTGGTTTATAGACAGCAGTATTAACAGGCCTGGCAGTACTAATTGATGCTGCTGCTCTTGGAGAGCTTTGCTTAGCAGCATTAACTGGCACTTGGCCTGACTTTGTTGCAACTGCTGTTGGAACAAAATTCTTTTTTAGATGTGGGTGAGTCAATTTATTTTGGTGGTTCACCCTCTGAGCATTGTTCCATACTGGTCTAATTCCCCTTTGACCAGTAACCCTTCCCTTATTATTCAACACTAGTTTTTCTACCATTTTATTCTCATAAAAGTTACAATCCTTAATTAAATGGTTAAGACTTCCACATACAAAACAAGCTTTCTTCTTAAACTCAAAACCATCCCCTAGTTTCTGAGTCATCATTCCATTCCAATTTCTTTTATCAACACTAGAACTCTAACTTTTCCTAAGGTTTTCAGCTTGGCTATATGTGTGTTGTTCAATAACAGATTTCCTAGTATTTTCATCTGATTTAACAAACTTGATTTTAGCATAACTAGGTTTATTATGTTCAAATGAAGGTTTAATCACACAATCACCATCACTATCAGACTCCTATTCTTTAATGATAGGATCACTAGGCCTAACAGTTTTAGGCTTTTCTACAATATCCTTACTAGTCTTAGATATACTAGTTTCAGTTTCAGGCACACTAGTAACAGTTTCACTTACTGTAGATTTAAAGATAGAATCATCTAATCCAGCAGAAGATAGGTCAGGTCTTGGGGGTATGAAGTTCCTAGTATAGGGAGGAGGAACTTCATGGTACCCTTCACCTGCTTTATACCTATCATTTACTTGATCATTATCCTCTTCACTCTTATTCACACTACTGTCAGATGCACTTTCAAACACTTCACTTTTATTCATATGAATATCATGCAATTCATTCTCATTCATTTGACTGTCAAAACCAACACCAGTCTTGTTATTAACACTTACTTGACTGTTTATCAGTTGAGTTAGTTTCTTAGATGATGTTTCAAACTTTTCTAATTTGAGTTTTAAATCATCTTTTTCTTTTAAAGATCGTTTAAGCTCTGTTTGTTTAGAACATATATCTAGGATAAACAATAACAATGATAACAGTTATGCATCGGAATATAATGAAGACAATTGTTATTGAACAAGGTTTTTCATTCATACGTTTCCTCCAAGCCCCAATTCTATTTGATCAAGATAGAACAGTTACCACCTGTAACAGGATCAAGTTACCTTGAACTTGAGGCTACACCACATAAACAAGACGTCTACATCTCTAAAGATACACACACACGTTTTTCTTTTCTGTGTACATAAAACCTAATACCTGATATCTCTTTATATACTAGAGATATTTAGGTTTGCAAAGGGATAAACATAAATCTTTTAAACATTTAACTTGATCTTCTGTTATCTTTATCTTCTTAAGGAGATCTTACAGAATCTTCATATTTCTCCTACATCTTGTAGAATTCTTTAATGACGATTTTGATCCTTTTGTTTCATTACTTGTTTCTTTTGTCTCGTCAAATCTATAATTCCCAACAATCTTCTCTATTTGATGATGATAAAACAAACATGTTCTTATATGAACTTCATCATAAAGCCTGATGAAATCAAAGCTTCCCTTGAAGTTGAGATCATGGATCTCCCTGAATGAAACAAACTTCCCCTTAATTCAGATTTCCTATGTAACCTTGCCATGCCACCACACATAATAAGCTGCAAATCATATCTCTGTAATCTTCTTCCCCTTTTTGTCATAATCCAATAGGGGTCTTGTGAAGATAAGCAACTTGAATCCTTACAACTACAAATCACATACTACACTACTAATCCAGCCTTCCAATGACTCAAATTACCCTCCATGACGCATAATAAGAATAATGAATTCAAGACAGTAGAAACTTAAACTAGCAGTAGTAATAATGACTTACAGTAGTAAAAACCTTCACCTCATGTAGCATATAAATGGTTAAACATTTTAACATTAAGCTTCCCCTGAAACCCATATGTTAACCATTTTTTGAATCTTGAATTCTGTAGACTTTTTGTAATAATTATTGATGAAGAAAAACTAATTATAACGAACTTAATGCTGAAGTAGAATAACCCAAACTTGTGTCTTATATCTTGTACTATCTACGTGACGTCAAACTCATAAATAAATCTGTGAAATATAAGTAGATCCCAACCTCTTGACAAAATTCTCATCTTCTATGAGACACATAACCAAAGTGATAGCAAATGTGAGCATTAAGCACCATAAAAAAAATCACACACCTTTTCTAGATTTTGACAAGTCTTCGCCACATCGTTTCTAAGCATGAACAAGATATTTTCAAAGTGTAACACCCACTTTTAAGATATGAGAGAACACCGCATCCCAAAACTCCACTTCATCGTCCAAATAGATATAACCAATTCCTTCTTCGTAACCAATTAATCCAAGAAATCCAAAAACGAGCCTTTTAATCCTTTAAGAACATTTAAACCATAATCCAAAAACCTTCTGTTTGTCCAAGAACCTTCTGAACAAACCAATAATCAAACTGTGTGTGTTGGAACCAACCTGTTCTAAATTGAAAACCAAATCAAAACAAAATCAAACAACCTTGAGTTTCTGTGTTGTCCGATATCTGTCATTCCAACTGCCTTTGTTGTTCGATATCTGTCAACAAAAGCAGTACTAACTGCTTTCAATAGCAGTAGTAAGATACACACCAACAGTACTAAGTTTCTTATTTCCTAAACAGTACTAAAACGAACAAGCAGCAACATTAATCTTCTCATTGGCTACACAAAGAATATTAATACTCGAAACCCTAGGAGCATAAACTTCATTCGAACCCAATAACATAAAGTCTTCCCTTCGAACGAGCATCACAAACTCTCATTCGTGACAGTACTAACTCAATCTCATACCCAATGCTAGCAATATTAATTCAAGAAGCTAGCAGTATTAATACATAATGAGCAGTACTAACGTTTTGAGCCAAACAGTACAAACCCACATTACTTTAGCAGTATTAAAAATAATGTTGAAGTAAATACTTTATACTGTTTACTTTGAGAATCAACAGAACCATATAACCAATCGAACCATAGTTGCTACACTAAGTAACCTTTTTGTGTGTATTCGTCAATCAAACATCCAAGCTGCTAGTTTAAATCATGCCTTTAAATCCAAGAATACTAATAGTTCCCCTGGTAACAACTTTAATGTTTCCTGTGACAACACTAAGAATATCGTGACAGCAGTATTAACCAATTACCACTGTTAAGGATGCCCCTTTTTTAAGTATCCAGACGACGTTTTTTATTAAGTGTCACAAAGCTGTCATAAATCTGTCACTAATTCTGTTTACTCCTTCCTCCCATACATTCTATGAAACGTTATCTGTCACAAAACTTCCTGTCTCCTTTCTTGTATGAACCCTCGATCGATACTTAGGGTTTTCGATAAACGAGCTTATGGTTTAAAAAAAGATCCAAAAATAAACCAAAGACCAACCCGATAATACATCGAACAACCAACACCATTGTTCTTACCTTTACAGAACTTAGGATGTAGGAAAAACCCTAATATTCCACTTCCATCTAGCACGTGTAGCTTCCCAAGTAAATGAAAAAGACAAACAACATAATGATCTGGATGCAACGACTAAAACCAATACTTCTGTTTTATAGAATTTAACTGTTTGCAAAACCTTAATTGGTAGGGAATTTGAATGTAACCCTAAAACAGAAAAATCTCACTTGTTTTTTTTAATAGAATCGTCTTCAATAACTTTGTAATCCTAGATATCAATCACGAGCCCCCCGTGGCTCTGATACCAATTGGTTAGACATCGTTTAAACTCTGTTTGTTTAAACATATATCTAGGATAACAATAACAAGTATAACATTTAACAGCGGAATATAAGGAAGACAATTGGTTATTGAACAAGGTTTTCATTCATACTTTCTCTAAGAGCCCCAATTCTATTTGATCAAGATAGAACAGTTACCACATGTAACAAGATCAAGTTACCTTGACCTTGAGGCTACACCACATAAACTAGACGTCTACATCTCTAAAGATACACACACACGTTTTTCTTTTCTGTGTACATAAAACCTAATACCTGATATCTCTTTATATACTAGAGATATTTAGGTTTACAAAGGGATAAAAATAAATCTTTTAAACATTTAACTTGATTTTCTATTATCTTTATCTTCTTAAGGAGATCTTTCAGAATCTTCATATTTCTCCTACATCTTGTAGAATTCTTTAATGACGATTTTGATCCTTTTTTTTCATTACTTGTTTCTTTTGTCTCACCAAATCTATAATTCCCAACACGACAACATTTACAAGGGGATATTTGTTCTTGCTTTCAGCTTTGGAATGCCTATCATTAGACTTAGTGCGTATGGAAAGATGTAATGATGATAGGAGGCCCAACGTGGTGGTGATTCCACACCGTGCAGCCTGGGTGGCACAGTCGAGGTCCCACCTGTCGTTGTCCTCAACACAGCCAAGGCCAACAATGCGGGTGCAATAAGTGAGACGACATCAAATGTCGCATTTGATGCCTGTAATGCAACAACAACCGATTCAGGGGTTATGCAACATACATTAACCACTTATTAGGCCTGCGTAAGTATTCTACAATAAAACTCAATCTAAATTTAAAATTTCTAAATGTGATGTATTGGTAGACGTGATTTAAAAACGTCAAAACTCTCTAAGAGCACACTTTAGGAGGGAAAAAAACGTTTTACCCAACGTAGCACTTTTTTGCTGCAAAATGCGCTAAACAAAGACCAATTCTAGTGCAAAGCTTCCATAATAACCCTGCAACTAATTCATTTCTTATATACTTCTGACCATGTAACCGGCATGGTTGTGATTTTTTTTGGAAGAATTAACATAAAATTGATGAATGAGGTTTGAGGTTTGGTTTCATAAGACATACTTTTTGGGTTAAGTCCAAACGGAATGCAGCTTGGATGCGAGCTTTGCACTTCTGTAGTCATCTCTAAGCTGAACAAACTTAAATCCAAAACAAAATTACAATTTAACAAAAACTATCATGATTCACTTCTACCGGTTCTAACCTCAAAAACTACCATATGAAATGGGTATGTATTATGCTTTTAAAAAATAAATTATTTACCTTTGGGCCTCTTTTTTTATGGTTGGTGTGCCTTCAATCGGACTTGACAAGCTTTTAGGAGCACCAATAAATGTGAATTAACATAATTTGTATGCAAAGCATTGAATTATGTTTGTATTGATGATGTACAATTATACTTAGATATTTTTAGTTGCTTAGCATTATTTACCGAATGTTGACAGTCTATGCACAATGAACATACTTCTAAGATATAAAGTTCTGTAATACTTATTTAACCCTTGAACCATACAGTACAAGTTACATCTCTAACATATAGAGATATGTTATTTGACAGTCAAAAGTAAAATAACATTATAAAATACATGTAAGAAATGCTTAGCATATTTGTATTCAGTTACTAACTTTTATACGCAATGGGCAATGCGGCATAACTCTACTAATAAGAAATCTCAATAGCAGACCTAAAAAAAACATAAACAAGTTAAACACCATATTAATGTACTATTACCAAACTATATGCACATGAAACACACATTTGTTATATGAAGTTGATTAACCATCTGTTTGAAATTCAAAGTAAACTGTAATACGTAGATGATCTGCATCTTATTTATTGTACATTTTAGTTATGTGTGGTAATAGAGCCGACAATTTTTAGCTGTACCAATTGTTAACAATTTGCTATTGTAGCAACCGTCAACCTACGAAAAAAGTGGTAGCATCTCATACATGAATAGTGGCGTGCGTGTTTTGTGACTCAAGGACTCAAGGTAAGTTGAAGTGTTGCTACATTTGCAATCCGGTATTTGCATCGAGAATATGTACTACTCATTAATGAGCTAAGACGGCTTTCAGAATGCCAATCTTATGAAGCAAACGAGGATGCTTTTGGCCTTTAAAAATTTGAAGATTGTAGGTTTTAATTTGTTACTTTTTATTCAGGAACTGAATGAGATGTCTGTTCGTGTTAGTTTGGTTATGGCCAGAATCAGGTATTTTCTCTTTGCATATAGCTTATATTTGTGGCTTTTAAGGACTTTGAAATAACTCTATAGAGAACCTAGGGATGTAGAAAAGCGAGTCTAAACTAAAAATCACCCAAAAAAATTCAAGTCAGGATGAGACTGGAACCGTTATCATTACAATTGGTAAGATTAGGCTTAGGAATATGCCAAACATGTATTAAAGACTTTTCTTTTGTTGCTTACTAACTATTAATCCCACCCGTTTAGAATGCACTTATTTTTTTGCTGACTACCTGCTTAATCATTGTTCAGTAGATAGTCAGTGAGAGTCTTCGACATTATGTGCTCCTAATAGTAGTCATAACTCATTATCATTTAATAATGGATGGGTATTTTTTAGTTAAAACGAAAAAGCAGTTGTGGCCTCTCATTATTCAATCACACAGTCACCAACCATTATCTCATAAATGTCCCATATTGATTTTTATGTTAAGAAGGGATATGAGAAAATGAAATCTGTAACATCGGGTAATATTGATTAACCTAAATTTACTTTTAACCAAATATGTACATTATGTCTGATTCCAGAATGTTACGACATTGCACATTTATACAGTCATTTAATCCAAACCAACCTTAATGAGTTAATATAACTTTCCGGTGTTGTTTAATTGTGTGATATTCCAACTTGCAGTCACACTTTCTCCACTATTCACTGTAGGTGACACCCAAATGTATAATGCTTTAGATGACTCCGATCAACGTTGTAGTCTTTATGGAACGTTATTCTGATACAGGGAACCTCAAAGGTCGCACCTATAATGGAAAAGGTCACGCCACAATGTCAAATTAAAGTCTCTTCTTTTGAAGAATATGATCCTATCAGTCGAGTTATATTTTTAGGATTTCTTAGTATTTGGACATAAATATTATAGGATTATCATGGTTATACTAATTGAATCACTAGCATCATATTTCTTAGTACTTGGACATAAGTTTTGGATTTGCGGATGTTATGAGTGACATCTCAACACGTGGTGGTGCAATCTTGGAATTGTTGAAAGGAAAATTGTTAGAAACAAAAGATACATGTGTATATTTTCACATTAATAATGTTTGAAATGAAATTTCACTTCTTACGCAATCAATTTGGAAAAAAAATGGAAGCCCCACCGCAACGACGCGTGCAAGCAATAATCCTGTTTGGTAAAAAATAACAAATCAGATGTATAATATTCATCGACACCATTTTAGAAGGTTTGGATGTGACTATAATTTGAGTTCTTTGTATGGAAGAAAATTGAAGTTGTCGGTCACAATTCTTTTGGCACTAAGTAACACGCCCCATCGAAGCACATGTTTTTAAAGCTCCGCACCAATACTTGACATAAGTAAAAGTTTAATTTTTCCAAAAATAAGCCAGGTGCATCGCACGAGTTTGAACGACTCGTTTATATAAAAACACTTATAAAATTCAAATTCAAATTTCATTAATTGAAAAAAAACTTTACATAAACTTAAATAAAAAAACATAAACTTAAATAAAAAAACATAAAACTTAAATAAAAAATATACATAACCTTAAATTAAAAAAAGTGCTTAAATAAAAACACCCACAATTTAAAATTCAAATATCTAGCCCCGAGCGCGTTCTTTCACGCCTCGCTTCGCCGCGTCCTCCGGAATTCATCCCGTAGTCGTCGAAAGTAAGAATCGTTCAAGTTCTTCGATTCTTTTGAATTTCGCAAATCGACGAATCTAGCTCATAGCTCGCGCTCATTGATTCTTTTATTACTTTCACAACGGCCCAACAATATTGTTGTTGCAATCTCAATTTGGGTAACTGCTCTTTTTGTGCACCGAACAAAAATAAAAAAATGAAAGTGGCGAGGGATGAGCTTGTAGAACGTTGAGCTTTTGACTTTCGTGGAGCCTCGGATGAACGCGGTATTGCATCGTCTCTAAATAATTTGTGCTCTTCTTGGGTTACCCGTCCCCGGATTCTTCTTGCTTGCGTAGACTCGGGGTTTTGCCATTTATATTTATCTCTCAAAAAAATCCAAGCACTCCTATGTGTAAATTCCTTGGTTGTTTGATCTTTAAAGAAAGTTAGTACCCGGGTATACAAATTTTCTTCATTTTCGCCACTTAGAAACTTGGTTTGATCGTAACCGGAGTTAAACTAGGTACATTTGATTAATCGGTAGTCCGCTTACCCGTCAACATAATTTTAGTTCAGCACCTTATAACCTTTTTTTTGCTCGACTCGCTCGTAGTATATGAGTCGAGAATTTTGTATCCAAAAAGTATCTCTTCTCTCGCTTGGTCACAGGTCCATATTTTTCGTGATCTTCGGATATTTTCGATGATACATATTCCGCAAAAAGTTCTTCTCTACTGGTCCAAAAGGTACGATCGGTTTTATTTTCCCGAGGTTGTTTTTCCCGAGCTTGGTTTTTAGCGAGGGATTTTTTTTCGCCCTTGTTTGTTTGACGGGCCGCACTCGTCGGCTTGTGATTTATGAGACGCATGTGGTGGATATTGGGTTGTTGGGATTGTTGTGTTTGTTGGGTTTGTTGGAATTGTTGAGAAGTTTGTGTTTGTGATAACCATAAATTAAATTGATCGGGAGTACAATTGACAAATGGGTTTTGGCTTGGGACTTGAAAGTTGGCGAACGGGTTTAGGATTTGTATGTTGGCGCGTGATGGGATTTGTGAGTTGATGGAGTTTGCGGATGACACATTATCTGGATTAGACGGAGATGAAGAATTTGGTAATTGCGTATTTGGTATTTGGTTTTGTAGGTCGGTGAAATATTCGTTTCTTTCCATCTGTATGGGAATATCAGTGTAAGTGAAGTTTATAAAATTAGAAGTAATATATAAAAAATTGGAAGTTTATATGGAAGTGTGATATAAAATGGTAAAAGTATAAGGTATTTATAGTGTTTAAAGTGGGTGAAAATGGACCAAAAAACCCAAAAAGGGGCTATTTTTTCTACTGTTTTACAACGGCTACATTTAAAAAACAAAATTAAAAATAAATATAAAGCACGAAAACGCGAGACCAAAAGGTACAATGTCTCCGCTTTTCGGTGCTAAACGTTTCGCGGACCATCATGGGGGCTGGGGATGTCGGCGCCAAGCACGAAAAAACGCCACTTCTGTTGTGGTTGTCGCGTTTTCATGTGGCGTTTTCGCCCAAAATGCCACAAAATTTCTACCGTACCATGTGCTCTAAAAAGATACCATGAGCTTCCCTATGATTTTGCATAAACTCTTCATTGATCATGACTCTATCCAACTTTTTAAGAGTGCTAGCCAAAGGATTCTTTGGGGATTTTGTCCATGTAAAATTGAACCCAGAACTGCATAGATCTTTAATTTCTAATGAATTAAAAACATCTTTAAACCCATGTTCATTCCTATTCAAACCAAATGAACCGTTAGAACTGTTCCTCAGTTTTTTTAGAATTCATTAAATCACCCTTAATACGATGAGTGATTATTAACTATGCTCTTGTGATTCCTTAGTGAATTATAAACATACTAAAGATGGTTACAAAAAATACACACTATCTTTTGTCGTTTTGGTCTTGGGGGTTATATGAGCCTTTTCAGTTGGTCCATTACGTGAAAGTAGATTCGTTGAAGCATAATAACTAAATCAAAAGATAAATTCATGAAGTATCCAGGCACATGTTCTCTCAATCCACCGCCTCCACATACGGTGAACCCATTGTTAGACTAGTCAGATACCCGCCATAGCGGCCGGTAATAAAAAAATTAGCGTAACGCAAACTCGCCCCACAATTTCCTAAACCCCGTTAATGTATTCGTTTCACAACAACTTCGAAAGTATACAGTTACGTTGTAATGTGTTTGTTTTGGGTTATCTCGTGACTTTCCCCCGCAAAACATTATTTAACATCAATATTCCTCGCATGTAAAAAGGAGACTCGCACTCTCTTACCCATCTAACACTCTCACCAAAAGATATAATTTTACGAATCCGTTTGTATTTCAAACTAAGGTTATGGTGTAAAAAATTTAAATCAAAATAAAATAAAACCAACTCAAAATATAAAAAACTTATAATTCATTAAAAATATCAATATCAAAAATAGATTGTTTAAATAAAAAAGAGCACAAAAATTTAAAAACATGAGCAATTAGATTATAAAAAAAATAAAATAGATTAACAAAAATATTTCATTTTTGAAAATGAGGTGATAATTTTATTAAAAAGTGTATTGATGAATTCCCTAAAATAAATGGAGTTGGTCAAGATTGCACCTCCAATCTTAATTATAGTGCGACCCGTTATAATGGTATATTTACAGAAGTATAGCAAAAGAAAAAGAATATGTTGAAGAAACTAGGTAGAGATATTTAGATAGGTTTAATAACCGGTGTCAACCGGTTCTTCATCAACAGCAAGAGGCCGTTTACTAACCCAAATTAGAAATTAAAAGTGTGTTCTAATTTAATTATCCGTTTCGATTATTCTTTTTCCGATTCTATTATTATGGGTTTCGGCTGATGATCACAGAAGTGAGCTCTACACTCAGCGCAAATATGAAGTTATGCTCAGAGGATGAAACTAATACGTGCAAGAGCGTTGAAAGGCATTGGGGTTTGAAACTCGGTGAGGTTGCTAGAATATGGAAGGATGGGTGCATCATCCGAGCGATATTCTTGCACTGCATTAAGAGGCATATGACAGGAATCCAGAGTTGGCTAACTTCTTGGTCGACCCTGAGGTAAATTCGTTTTAAGGCCTATACTCACAAATAAACAAACTGTAGAGATCTCGATTGTAGCAACATCTTCGTCAATGGCAATATTGGAAAGGTAAATTATAATCTCTGAGTTCAATTTCAATATTACATAGGCTTTACTTCTTTATTATGTGTGCTTTGTTAGAATATGGGAATGGGATTGGAGTGTTCGGGAAGATGTGTTAACTAGGTTGTGTTTTATATCTTATGTGTTAAGTGGGTAAAGCTTTTGAGCTTAAGGACTAAACTTAAAACAAAATGGGTCAAAAGGATCGAACGGGTTATCAATTATCCAAATTCCAAAGTAAGCTCTTAAGTTGCTATTAATCTTGATACTAATATAGGCTTTGTAATCACAATTAGCACACATAGTTGTTTACAAAAGTAAACAGGTGTTTGCGAGTCTGTTTTGAACTGAATTAAAGGTTACCATTTTGACTCGCGCTATCCATTATAGATGCTATATTGCTATCCTGTCAAAAATGATGGTCATTGTTCAGGTAAGTTTTTCTAGTGATGAAATCAGATGAGGCATCAGAGGTAGATTATTGAGTCACATATAGGCATCTAGCACAACAATAAGATAGATGTATGTCAGGACAAATTTAATTAAAATCATCTTAGAACCAAGTCACCAACAGACTTGAAAATGTGCGTACCCAATATACATTATTAGAGAAAACGATGGCTTACCTCAACTTGAACATCAACCACATGTATTTGAAGAAAAGGGAGGCGATGAGACCATTTATATAAAAAAACCCAGCAAAGCAAGAACCCAAATAATAATATTCCCATCATCTATAGGTTTACTGATTTCTAATGCGTATGGACAGGTTATAATTGTTTTTAGTTACTTTGTTGGTTATTGTCATTGCTATTAGCTCTCACAAGATCAAATGTGTTTGGATATTTGTTTGTGATAATGTTACTAATCTCATTTTTTGTCAACCAACTGTATGTAAGCAATTAAGTACATTACTGAGCCACTATTAACGTCACTATATATGTTATGATACGATTTTAAAAGCTGTGATAACGTTACTAATCTTATTTTTTGTCAACCAACATATACAGGTGACCAAAATGACCAAAATGTACATTACCGAGCCATAAGTAAGTACATTCAGGTGCAAGAAGGAGCAGGTAGCTCGAAACCTGTTTATGGAGATGATCGATTGGATCAACCTGTTCCTACAGGTTTGTAAACTAATTTTTGTACATTTTTTAATTCTTGCGTTTTCTGTAAAAATCATTCTTCGAATTATACCTAATGGTAATTTGGTTCTGATTTGCAAAAAATATTGACGGCGTCCAAAAGGAAGGTTACGTGGGATACTCGAATAAGCGACCACAACAATTGATCGTCTAAAGGTGTATTAAGTTGAAACTTTTCATGTATATGGACAGTTGCTTCGGAGGTATGTTAGTACTATGTAAAATGTTAATGAAAGTGTTATCAGTGGGTTATTATTCTCTAATGTATCTAACAGCGAAAAGAAGTCGAGACGCGGTCTCATATACGTCTGCAACTACTGAATGTTCTTCACCGCAGAAGCGGCCACGTGTTCAAAAGCATGCTCATTCGAATAGTAACATTACGCATAGTCGTGTGTAAATAAGGGGCAGCTAGCTAGACACCCGTTAATAGCGACGACCGATTTGGCCAACCTGCCCCTTTACCCTCAGCATTTTTGTGATATCCAATCTTTATCTATTTCCAAGTAGGACTAGACTCGAGGCATTCCTATAATTTTAGATTTACCCTTTGTCCTCTACAAGGGAAAAACATGAGGTTAGTTATCAAGTGGCATTTGATCTCAATTTGTTTATTTTATTTTGTGTGTGTAGGAAACTAGCATTAAAAAGCCATGTCATACTTACATGCACAGGCTTAAATGGAAAATCGCCTAATTAGTTGTGTTGCGTGTACATGCTCCTTTGTGAATCCCATCTAGTACCTTACATGTTTTTTGTGCTGTGTGTAGCTGTATTATGGCCGTCCCACGAGTTATGCAATGGGTCGAAATGGGTAATTTTTATTGGACCCAATAGGGAGGGTCTTACCGAATCTGCTAAAAAGTTAATTATATATATAATATATATATATATATATATATAGTATATATATAAAAATAATATATATATATATATATATATACACAAGTTGCAAAACCCTTCCGATGGGCGTGTAATGACTTGTGATTATTGTTGTATATTTATTTTTGGCTAATTTTTTTAGCAAAAATTTCTTTATTATAGAAACATTTTTCAGACCATTTTTTTATGTAATTGTTTTTTTTTGCAATAAAGTTTTCAAGAATGAAGGTGGTTCTATTGTTTATTTGTCCAGGTTTACCGTGGTTTATTATATGTATAGCCTAAGATATTTAATATCTTAGGAAATAACGAACAAAAAGGAATGAATTGTAATACAATAAGAGAAAATAAAAGTTAATAAATCATACGCTATTAAAAAGTATATTCTTCAATTCCAAATTTGAAATAAAGCTTCTTTATACACGACATTTGTCGTTGAATTTGTGATTTACCATCTCTATCACAACATAAAAGTATCCAAAAATGTGAACTACTTATACCATTTTAAAGATAAATTAAACCAAATTACCTTTAGTTGCATGGCCCGCCAAATGAGCGGGCTTGTTTTGTGAATATCGTTTACAAAAGATTTAGTAAAGGAAAATAAAAAATAAACATAAGAAATTATTTATTGATTGCATTAACAACGAAAAGAACGAAATGAATGCTCATCCGGTTTGAGAAAGAAAGGTTATATCAGTCATATACAAACACCTCTTAAAAAGAACAATTGTTAAATCATCAGATTAATATAAAAGTTATATGAGTCATACACAAACACCTCTTAAAAGAACTGTGATCCCGCGTACCCTCGACAGTTATGGATTCACTCTGGCTGAATACTTTCCCTCTCGATAGCAGGTAAGGCAGTAAAAATATGGCATCAATAAACTTGGGATATCTAAAACAAAGAAAAAAACATCAATCAGTAAGTAACAATAATTGGCAAAATCGAGTAAAAAAGTTATATATTAAATAGAGTAGCACCAACCTTTCACGACTAAGTATATCAAGAGTATAAGTAAAAACAATACACCATGATAGCATATAGTGCTCCATGTGGGGTGATACAAGCTCAAGACAAACTGAGCCAAGCCTGCCCAGGGTGATGGCACTATTTTCGATGAGTGACTTATTCAACCCCTTTACATGTTGAAGGATTGGGACTAAGCTTGAAATTACAGTCATCACCACTGGAGATATATCTTGGTTTACCATTATTGCCAATTCCCCAATGGCCGAGCACGCATTATTTGCAGCAGAGATAGTTTCCTTCAGCTTAGGTGTATTCAGCTGCTTAGCAGCAACATCGAGAAACTCTGGTAAGCGAGGGTGCAAATGAATTGGACAAACCCTTGCAAGGTCTCCAAGCAATGCAAATGCACTTTGATGGATTTCAGCACCATCATCCATGCAACATTGCAGAAGGAGATCCTTTATATTACTTTGTGAGACCAGAGATTCTATTCCACAACCAAGACCTTTGGTGAGTCCTGAGAGAAGATCCAACGAACAAACAACAAAATCTTTGTCAAACTAAACCCAGCCGAAACTGGATCCACCTTGGCAAGCAGTTGGATCTGAATAACATCGAGGCATCTCTAAAAAACAGGTTGAGAAAATTGCGAGAAGCCACTACCCAATGCCTGCGCTGTGGATGTAAAGCACTCAAAAAGTGGGAAATGGTCTTTGTCAGAGTTTGAAAGTTGCTGCCACTTCGCAATTAGTGGGGTCATCAAGATTTCAAGGTATTTAGGTTGATTCAACTCCCCTCCAACGACATCTGCCAGAGTACCAATCGTGTCATAAATAATTCTGAGATTCCGCCTCTGGTATTTCCCAAACGTGCACATCTGTAAAATGATCTCCAAGCGTGGTGCCAACTCATCAGCGACTTCCTCTTCAAGAGTTGCAAAAGATGAGCAAGCAGCCTCCTGTACACGCTTAAAATTCTCCTTAGAAGAACTGTGAGAACTTTTTCAAACCATTCAAGCCCATCCGGATGACCGATTCCCTGGACAATAAACTTGCTAAAACGTAAAAGTGTCCAGCAAGAAACAATTCGTATCGTCCATATTAATTAATGTAATAACATATACGTATGTATACTTGGAGGTCCTAAACTCGTTATTTATCTAAATTATTATCTGAACTTTGTGTCCTTTTTCATTGGTACGACATATTTAAACAGTGGCGAAAACTGCTGGTATGAACCATACTCTTTGGGTGGAGAATGTTGATCGCTTAGTTGCTGGTTTTCTTGAAATGGTTGAAAAGGGTTGCGATAAAATGGTATTCTGTTTCTCTTTTTTTCTTAAACACAAACACATGAACGGATAATTTAAACACGAAGGAGTAAGTAAGCTGATTTGTTCATACTAACACTCCCTAAGTTAAACAATCCTAAAGCCGCCACTTCATGGAAGTTCCCTCCAGCAATTTAAAAAAGCTTTTGGGAATTTGAGTTGTAACAATTTCCTCGATTGCTTTGCAATACGATTCCATTCCTAGTACATAAAGATCCAAATACGAATGAGATTCGAATCCCACATTATCTTTATAGAGCCTTGCAAACTGAACAATCAAGTTCCCTACACAAGTTGTAACTTTATCCACATGATCCCACATGATCTTTTTAGTGTGCTATATGGTTGAGGTGTGAGATGGTCACAACCCCCTATATGTATATATCTTTACAGTTTTCTTGTTATAATTTATATATATTAAGTACATATCAAACTAAGGTTAACATTTTTAATCCGTATGATCTTTTAGTCTATGTCCTACAAAAGTACCATCCATCCTTACCTCTCAAACTAAGGTTAACTTACTAAGGTTAAGACTAACCTGGGTTAATTCCATCGATGTTAGGAGATAGTATTGGAGCCAAATTGCAATTCCTTACATCAGAATGTTGCTGCAATAAAACATATATAAGCTTTAGACGGGGCTGGAATGGCATATATTTTGCATTGGTTTAGCTCATGTACTATCGTTAGTGTTCACACAACTCACTGACTTTATATACAAAAATTATAATGTTTAGTTTTAAGGGGTGTTACATATAGACCAGCTGTTGTTTTATGAGGTGTTTGGAATTGGATTTTACTGTTGATTAAGGGGTGTTTGGATCGTTATACTTTGGATCAATGGGAGTTTGGGTTTGTCTGCGCTAGCTGATTTAAAGGGTGTTTGGATTCGTCAGTTGCTACAATTAAGGTGTGTTTCGACTTGTACCTTAATCATATTCATTTACTAACCCAACACGACCTAATTGCATAACTTATATCTACCTCAAGTCTTGAACCCGATCACACTCAGGAATGGGTATAACCATAGTCCATACATCAGAAGCATTGCCTCGTGGTCTGTGCTGCTGTTTGTTTGACATCAGAAGCTTTTCCTAGGTTATGAAGACAGGCAATCTGAAGAGTTTACGCTGCAGTATCCTAATTCGAATATACATTAGTTCTGCAGTTACCTATCATGTACTTCTGTAATAGTGGTATGTGCTTAAATACACATACCTTTTACCTAATAAAACGAGCCTAAATGACCACAAACGGACATAAAATGCCATATATGTGCTTGTTTTGCTCCGTGTACTGTGCAGTATCGGATATTCAACAAAAGGACAAAAACTTAGGCAAAACGAACGAAACCGAGCACGGGATTGGAAAGAGCGCGAAAAACCGAAACCGAAGGCGTACCCATCTTCTATGGACCAACCCGGGCCCACTTAATGAGCCGGGTCAGCACACAATCCCATTATAATAAACCAAAGCCCAAGTTTAAGAATCAAGTCCATAATCCATTATCCATTTCGGCCCAAAATAAATATATAAGCCTAAAAGCCCAAACCCCGCCCAAAGTCAAACAATTAAAGGACTGGTCAAATTTACTGTGCTATCATCTCCCTTCCCTCTCACTTTACTTACACAGAGTACGGGTTAAATCCTTTCATCCACATGCTCTCAATTGCTTCTAGAAGATCCCCCTGACACATCTGGCACCATTTAGCCACGC
Organism: Tanacetum coccineum; assembly: GCA_026074375.1. NCBI lineage: Eukaryota > Viridiplantae > Streptophyta > Magnoliopsida > Asterales > Asteraceae > Tanacetum > Tanacetum coccineum. The sequence goes on along the minus strand of BQNB010001945.1, from coordinate 17,207 downwards.
TGGCAATCCCTAACATTTCTATTGGCTAGAAGGACGTGTACTTGATCTGACGGCTCAAAAAGGGATGGATTGAAGGCGGTTCGATTTAAGGGCTGTGATTGATGATTGGGAACGCTCCTCCTCCAGCCTAGAAGCTTCTCTAGACCACTATAAATAGAGGCCATTCACACAGAGATCGAGGGTAGTTTTTAGTCTAGCTTTTAGTAATTTTTAGTAGCTTATTGTAGCTTTTAGTTTAATTGTCTCGTTTTAATGTAATTTACTCTTTAAAAGCTTGTACTCTCTTTTGGTTATTAATAAAATTCAGTTTGATTTAAATTCGTGTTGAATTCATTGTTTTTCCTTTATGCAATTATGGCTTAAATGTATTCAAAATCAAGCTATTAAGCTATATAAGCTCTTTGTTACTTCATAAGCTAGCTCTCATTCAGTTAAGCCTTCTAAAGCTTAACTGAATTAGTATTTCACTTAAAACTCCCTCAAAATTACCTTAGCTTATTATTGGAAGATAAGCCAGACATGGATGGGCTTATGGACCTTACCAGCTTGTTTTCAACAAGCTGGAGCTTGTAGATAAGCTCTGTTGAGCATATTAGATCCCTGTTTGAGCTGAGATCAAGGTACTTTTCATTTTCACTTTATTTAGCTTAATTACTGTTCAGCTTTTCAAATTGCTTATTTGTGCTTAATCTCTATTAGTTTATGCTTATTTGTCTTAGTTATGCATAATTCATAATCTGTTTTCACTATTTGTAGTTTACCTTAATCTGTTTTAGCTTTAAAATTGAAATTCAAGTTTTAAAGGAGTGTTTGGGTTAAGTTTGAAAATGGTTCAAATGAGGTTCAAAATTGTTTTTAGTTTTCAAATTGGTTTTCAGTAGCTCTTATTAAGTCTTTAGATTAGATTTAATAAGTTTTGAGTTAGTTTTGTTAAGGTTGTAGTTTGTTTAAGTCAAAATCCAAATCTGCTAGTCCTAGTATTGTTTTAAACTGTTTTAATCTTTGATTTATAAAAGTGAGCTTAAGGTGTAGTGTTTTGTGTTCAAATTTGGCTCCTAATGAATCATATTGCATCTGTTTTGAGGTAATGGACTTTAGATTAAACTTTTGAGTAAATGGATCAAAGACAGTCAAGCTTAATAAATACTTTCTTAAGGATCTAGACTTGCAGATCAATAGAGGATATAATCTAGCTTATCTATAGTCAATTTTCATTGTCCTTAGCTTAATTTCATCTAGTTTGAATATGTTTTTAGTTCTTAGTTTGTCTAAGTAGCTTTTGTGTCCTAAAAATTAGTTACAAGTCTGTTTTTAAAAACCAAAAAGCCAAAAACATTAGTTAAGTCTGTCATTTTCTACTGCCTTTTCTAGCTTATTTTCTAAATCAAATTTCTTATTTCTAGCTTCTATGTATTCTTTGGATATCAATTTCAATCTGTTTTGAGTTTTCAATTTATTTCAAGTGCTTAATTGTTCTTAATCTTAGCTTAAAATTGGTCAAAAATCCTTTTAATTTGTTTTTTATCTGTTGTCCTTTTAGCTTTTAATTGCTTTTCAGCTTAATCTGTTTGCTTATTTTCAATCATTAGTGCTTATTAGGTTCAGCTTTAGGTCTGCTGTTAGCTTATAGATTATCTCATTTGCTTGTTGAGTCTAAAAAGGTCCAAACTATTTTGCTTATAGTCATTGGTTAGTTTTTTTATAAAACTGTCACTTTTAAACATCTTAATCTAGCTTTAGTAAGTTTTAGAAAAAGTCCCTTCATAAAAAGTGCTTATTTTAGCTTAAACTAAAACTGTTTTAAAAAGAAAATAAAAAAAATATTTTTGCAAAAAGGGAAGTCCAGGACTCGAACGTGTGACCTTCTCCTCACAACACACAAGCCTTATCGTTTGCCCTTGTGTCTTTTTCAATACTAGCTTGCTTTGTTTAATTGTTATACTATTTTAGTCTTTAAGCTTATCAGCTTATTTTGATTTTTCCCAGCTTATTGTTTTAGCTTTTCGGAATCGTTTTTCTTTATAAACCTCACATTTAGTGTCAAGAATTTTTATAAATTTTCTCATAATTTTTGGATTTCATTTTATATTTTTAATCTAATTTTTAGTTTAAAAAGAGTTTTAATTAGTTTTAAAAATAATAAAAATGCACAAAAAATATATTTTCTATTTCTAAAAATTAATTTTATCATTTTAGTCTAATAAATTTGCATTTTGAATTTTTAGAGGTTAATTTGGTAATTTTTAGTTTATCCGTTAGTCCGTTAGTCGTTATTTAATCGTTAAGTGTTTAATTGTCGTTAGAATTTAATTGTGCCTTTAATTCTAGTTTAGCGTGCTTTTTATGTGCTTTCCCTTGCATTATTAGGATTAGAATTCAAAAACAAAAATATTTGATATTCAAGCATCAAACAAAACACTTTTGTGGATTTCAAATTCATCTCTCGTCGGGATACGACATCCGAAAGATAAACTATTACTTGTCCTCAAGTAATTTTCATATCTATACGGGAAACTCTCTTATTTACTATTACTTTTCGGTATATTAGTATTTTGATATATATATATATATATATATATATATATATATATATATATATATATATATATATATATATATATATATATATTTATATATATATATTTTATATATATTATATAATATTAGATAATATTATTTCAGAATCAGTTTTTGGCGCCGCTGCCGGGGAGAGGTGTACGATTTTCGCTAAGTATTTGAAGTTAGTGCCTTGAAGATCCTTCCCCGTGAAGTTATCGTTTATTATTTTCTATTTTCTTTTATAAAACAATAAAAATACAAAAATATTTTGTTTTCATTTTATTTAATTATTAAAGTATAGAAAAAAAATTTGAAAAATAAAAATCAACCGTTGTGTCACTTGTGAAAACGGCTCACCTGTAGATTAACAAACTATAAGAGAGGTATACGGAGGGTTGATCCTACGAACTTCGACCCGAAAGGAGAAAGGGTTTTTTAAATCGCTTCCGCTTAACCCGCTCCTCCGCTTCTTTGTGCGTTACCTAGAGAGCTACCGTACACTTGTTCGATTATCGGTTACAAAAATATTTTCGTTCTATCTTATTTTTCTTAACTTGTTTTTAGTGCATGAGCACTCGTTCTACTTCTTCTAATCTATTTTCTCCGCTTCGAGACCCTAAGAGTCTTATTCGAAGAAGGAATTTAGGTGAATCGTCATCTCTTTTTAAATTCGAAAAAACTATAAGCATTCCTCATAATAATCAGGGACCGCCTCCTCCAAATAATAATGGTCCACCTCCGGTGGTGAGACCTAATGGGCCAGCTCCCCGATTGATGGAGCAGTTGTGCTGACCGTCTATAAATGGACGGGGCGGACCAATTGCCCCGATTCCAATTCAGACTACGAATTTTAGACTTCGTCATCACATGATCCAACAAGTTCAAAATACTTTCCAATTTCACGAACTACCGAGAGACGATGCGAATAGACATATTGATAAATTTTTGGAAGTCACCCAACATATGAAGCAAAAAGGAGTCTCTGAAGACGCCCTACGTCTATCTCTCTTTCCATATTCTTTGACGCATCATGCTACTGCATGGTATGATCGCCTTCTAAGGAATTCCATCCACTCTTTCGACGATATGATGAGGAAATTTCTCTCGAAATATTTTCCTTATTCGATGGTGACTAAATTGAGGGACGAGATCACGAAGTTTACACAAAAACCGAATAAATCACTATTCGAGGCATGTGAGCGTTACAAATTGTCTATTGATCGGTGTCATAACCATAATATGCTTCTAGTTACACAAATTGATACGTTCTATAATGGTTTGACATTAAGACATCGGGACACCATCAATGCTGCAGCTGGAGGAACTTTTATGCAGAAGACACCGGAAGAATGTTACGAATTGATCGAAAACATGACCGCTCACCACAACCATTGGGACACCTCAGCTGAGAGGAGTGAGTCAACTAGATTTACCACTTCTTCGACTCTCGAAATAACAGCTCTCAATAAGAAAATGGATGATATATCCAATGTCATTTTGAAAATGAGTCAATCTAATCAACAAGTAAATGTTGTTAACCAAAGTTGCGAGACTTGTGGTGGTCCACACCGTTTTACCGAGTGTCCAGCCGCCGGTGGCTACACTCAGGATGTTTATGCTGTACAAGGAGACCGTAATCTTCTCAGCTATCGTTCGAATAATTATCTTGGACCACCCGGTTTCAATCAACCGAATGTGCAAAATAATCAAAATCGATACAATCAAAATCAAGGAAATTATCAAGCTCTGAACAATCAAGGAAGAGGGCAAAACTTCAATCAAGGAAACAACAATTATCAAGCCCCGCCTCAAGTTGGACCTACGAACGATCTCTCGAACTACATGAAGACAAATGAAGTTAATATGAGAGCAATGCAGAATCAAATAAGCAATATGAGAACGGAATTAAAGAAAGAGATGGATACTACGTTGAGTTAACGAATGATATTAAGAACATGATGAGCAGTTTTTTTCAAATGAATAGTCCCTCGGGTTCGGGATCACTTCCTAGTAATACCGTTGCTAACCCGAGAGGTGACGTGAAAGCTATTACCACCCGAAGTTGTGTTGCTTATGATGGACCTACGATTCCACCTACTCCTTCTCCTATCCCGAAGGATGTGGAACATGAAACCGAGGTGACAAAGGACAAGGTGCAAACTACAAGTTCAGGAAGTACCGCACACGTCAAACCTATGGTTGTCCAAGTTCCTATCTCGGAGCCCATTATTTCTCCAACGCCTAACCCTAAACCGTCGATACCTTATCCTTCAAGTCTTAATGACCAAAAGCTCTGTGAAAAAGCTAACAAACAAATGTTGAAGTTCCTTGAAATCTTTCAAAGTTTACATTTCGACATTAGCTTTGCAGACGCTCTTCTTTATATGCCAAAGTTTGCTTCTACGTTTAAGAGTCTTCTAACTAATAAGGAAAAATTATTTGAATTAGCAAGTACTCCATTAAATGATAATTGTTCGGCGGTGCTCCTTAAGAAGTTTCCCGAAAAACTTGGAGACCCCGGCAAGTTTCTCATTCCGTGTGATTTTCCGGAGCTTGATGAATGCTTAGCCTTGGCCGATCTTGGCGCTAGCATCAATTTAATGCCTCTTTCTGTATGGAAAAAGCATTCTCTCCCGGAATTTACTACCACTCTAATGACTCTCGAACTCGCAGACCGATCGGTTAAACACCCGGTCAGTGTTGTCGAAGATGTCTTTGTAAAAGTAGGAAAGTTTTATTTTTTGGCCGACTTCGTTGTGGTTGATTACGATGTTGATCCTCAGGTTCCCCTCATTTCTCAGAGGCCTTTCTTGAAGGACGGCACGGAGCATTGGGGGTAATCAGATGTATAAGGTGAAGAGTTAACTCTACGAGTCAATGATATGGGCCATTACTTTAAAGTCGGTCAAACTTCGAATACTCCTATGCCTATGAAAATGAATCGTTAATCGGAATCGATGTCATAGACGTGGCAAGAGAGGAGTTATGCCTCAATAGTGCTCGGATTTTCAGATAGTTCAATAAGTAGCATTCACCACTCCATTTTAGATCTTATCATCGCTTCTTCTCCCCCCTCGTTTACTCCTTTTGAATTGTGGAGATTTTATTTGTAAGAGATAGAGACTTTACTACATACCCCGAATGAGCTTACTAATTGTGGATGATGATTACTACGACACGGAAGGGAGATATTCATTACCTTGAGAAATTGTTAAATGAAGACCCTTCTCCGAATCTCCCTCCGATGAAGAATGAGGACCTTAAGCAAGTTGATGTAACTATGACGAAGCCTTCGATCGAAGAACCACCGAAACTCGAATTTAAGGACCTACACACACACACACACACACACACACACAACACACCACACACCTCACCCACCACATATATATAAAATATATAATACACACACATACATATATATATATACACACACACATTATATATATATAATATATAATAAGATATATATATATATATATATATATATATATATATATATATATATATATATATATATAGAGAGAGAGAGAGAGTTAGGATCAAATAAGAAGTTTTCTTAAAATAAGAAGGATAAGAAGTAACTATAACCGCATATCCGAGATGCACCGCTTAATTAGATGTCATCTCATAATCTTAGATGCATATAACGCATCAGTAATGTGTTTTCCTAGCCTTTTAAATAATGATGTGCATATATATATATATATTAGATGCATTTAATTTTTTTGTTGCTCCTCGCATGTGCCGAAATCATCAAAATCAATTTGCACACTACACATCAAAGTTAACGTTTGAAAACTCAAAATGTGCAATCTAATGAATAGCAATGCCTCAAAGCAAGTCGTTGCATCTCAAATGTATGATTTTAGTCACTTCTCACCACTTCTTATTTTAATTTACTTCTCACTGGATCCCTACTATATATATATATATATATATATATATATATATATATATATATATATATATATACACACACACACACACACACACACACACACACACACACACACACACACACACACACATATATATATATATATATATATATATATATATATATATATATATATGTGTGTGTGTGTGTGTGTGTGTGTGTGTGTGTGTGTGTGGTTTGGAGGACAAAAAGAATATTTCAATCCGTAAAAGAAGAATGCGACATAGAAAGAGAGACTAGCCAAACAATAGACAAACAATCATTTAGTGTCCATATTGTTTAGTCTGCTGATTGTTTTATCCATCACCGTTCTCCGTATGATTATCGTTGTTTCCATTCATCTGCTGACAGATTTGCAGGACTCCAAAGAGAGAGCATCGGGTTCAGTGACTTCGTATTCAGAGGCAGCTATATAACTGAGACATTTTGAAATGCTTGTTATCCTCGTTTGTATGTCCAACATATTCCAGAGGTCAACCATGGTTGTTTTCCAACACTCCAGCATATAACTTAATTTCTACCTGGTTCATCTGTGTCATCAAAATAATCACAAAAATTATCATTTAATTGCAACTTTTTAATGTTTTTTATCCATCTCTACATTTTTCACTTCTTGAACTCCATAACTTTTTATAAAAAATCTCTTATAATAAAATAGAACATTTCAGCTACATTTCTTTTAAGATTTAACTTCAACATTTCAATAATCTAAAAGTAGAACTTTAAGGCAACCTTCTTAATCACCCAATAAATCTATAAGCGATTATCACACCTAAATGCTTCTCAGTTAATGTTTGAAAAGAAAAGAGCTTACCTTATGGCCACTCGTTAATCACTTAAAATAGCTTTGATCATCTACTAAAAGATCATATGCCTCATGTTCCTTTCAAACCTATAAAAAGGAATATATATTAGTGCTTCTTATTTTATTAATACATACATAGTAATATATTAAAGTAACAATGCTAAAGGCCTAAAGGGTCGAGTACATAGACAACTAAAGAATAAGAACATATTAAATATACTTGAATACATACACAATTAGACTATGAAAAGCAGTTTTATAAGTAACCCCAAACACTTTCAAAATCGTTCTTCTTTATATGAATAAGTAATAAGCATATAAACAATTTCAATAAGCATTAAAAAACTGCTTACGTGTACGAATACACGAAAAGCATATAAGCAGTTTTTATAAACATTCCAAGCACCTTCTAATAAACATTATTCTACAAGTAAGGCGTTATCCAATTAAATAAGCAATCCTAGACAATTGCTTAGTCTTGGACCATGATTTGAAAAACTGAAAGAGGATACAACAGTTAGCCAATATTTAACATTTTAACATGGCAGCCACCACTAGTGACACCACAATCATAAAGACATTAAAGATAATAAACACTTAAATATAAAATGTAAGCACAATATAAACTTGTATAAATTGAAAAAAAACAAAAACAAAAGTATACATACTGGACAAACAACTTAACGTGCTCTAGTTGGTTTTACTTGATGCATTTAAATTTGAAATCCTTTTGATATAGATAGTTATAATGGGTCGAATACAAATAATTACCTGAATATAATTGGCTATCAAGAGAGTTCTTTTTCATATAATACAATGGCATATCGGTTGCCTATGTTTCATTGAATGCCTCAGTGTAATGTTTGATCTCAGTTGCCCATAAAGTGAACAACACGTTATGCATTTTCAGTCAAATAATACCAGATATTACGCATCTTACATCTAAAATAAGAATGAACTAAATAATTCAAAGCACTACTTTTCAACTCCCAAAGCTTAAGGGTGATGCGTAATTTCTTTTAAATAAAACTACGTCAGGTTTTACATTTATAAAACCCTAACTACCTCGACTATTCCTACGCACTAAAGAGCAGTGTACCCTATCGTGTATAGTGTAGTGATTGGTAAGTATGGGTGTCGACGCAAAGAACGGTTTGTGTCTCTAATTGTTTAATCGAAATTATTTTCCACCTAAGAAAGCATTAAAGAAAGAATGTTTGAGTTTTTGAGATTACTATGGAGTTATTTTGGTGGTAAGCCTTGCTGTCGAAAAGAGAATTGGTATAGTGTTGGACAACTAGAAAGGAAGAACGCAATTAATTACTATGATCTCCAGTGCAATGTCTTGTCGCAATCTTAAAATTCCTCATATGGTTAAATGTTAACCCAACCGCGACTCGAATGCTGGTCGCGCCTTCTACCAGAGTGATTGAACAAAGGTAAAAGCTTACTTCTTTACGAGAGTAAGGGCCGAAGCTGAATTATGGTCACATGAGTCAATCGTGCGTGCTAAGGTCTTTGAGATCATATAGATTCTTGACTACACTCAACCTCAAATCAATACCTACTTAGAGCACAAGGATCACTTAAATGCACTACATAAAATAATAAAGATAGTGATAAAACAACAAGATCATAACTTAATAATCAAAAAGATAATTAAATAATTAAATGCCAAGAACAAATAATAAAGCACAATTAATAACATAGCAACAATAAATTAAACCGCATGATCAGCTCAATCAAAATAATATGGATGATTATATTTGACCAAAATAAATTGAAATACGATTACAAACTGTGCCGAATTAATGCTCTCGATCCCCTAGTCGAACGCCATGGCAAACCCCGAAAGGTTTGCCCTATACTCGCTGCGTACATCTTCTATTCCTTCTTTTCTTGTTGGCGGCTAGAGCACACCGAATGAGATGATTCGAATATCATTCTACGAATGATATTTATACTACATTTGAAGTTTGATAAAAATACGAGTTCAGCCCCTCATCTTTATTGGCAAATAGTAAATACTTAATGAAACTTCATTATTATTGCACAGCTTTAGTCCCTGTGATGACTCATCTTTACGGCGTAACGGCATCGACCACGTTACGCCGTAAACATTCTGACGCAACATTCCTTCTCACAGTAATAAATTTGGTTACGACGTAATTTAATCGTCACGTTACGCCTAACCCTTAGTCAGCATAATTATCTTCAGCAATAAATATTTTACGGCGTAACTCTTGTGAGACGTTACGGCGTAATGCCTCGTCAGCACCAAATCTTCGTAATTAATAATAGATTACGGCGTAACTCTCACGGGACGTTACGCCGTAATATCTTCTATAATGCGGTTTTTGTCGTATTTTCTTTATTTTGTCGTTTTTCCGCATCTTTTCCGTTCCAATTCCTTTTATTACCTGAGATCGAAATATTAACGAATTAAGTACCACATTGCTATAAAGCAAGGCAATAAATGTGGGAATTTGATATGAAAAATTATTAAATATTTGATGTTATCAAATATATCCCCACTTGACTTCTACTTGCCCTCAAGTAGAACCGTTAGAATAATTCTCAAAAAGATATCTCTCTAGGTTTTTGAGGAAGATATGAATTTAAAAATCACTTATGCTAGAAAATTCTAAACCGAGCACCTTACGGAAAGAAAAACAAATCACACTCATACTCTCACTAATCTATGTGTTTCATTTTTGGTGATCACTCAACTACTCAATCATAGCATGTATTCTATCATAGGCTTGGCAAGTACACAAATCTTCACCAACTAGAGTTAGGGTCTAAACAATTCTCAAAGGCAACATGGGTGACATTGGTTTATTGGGTGATAAAGGGTTAGGATAGACATGAGATACGCATTTAATGGTTGTTAAGATAAAATCACAAAATAAATAGTCATATAGATCTAAGGTATTCATAACCGGCTACTGTCTATCTATAGTCCAAGTCTTCTAGTGCGAACACTTGATATTAGCTAATAATGAGATCTTGCGGAGTATACTAACCCATAATCTAGGATGGCTTGAGTGTTGAACACACATGTTTGAAATATTTTAAATTGTCATTAAGATATTTTTGAAAAATTGTGTTCAACTTTTGAAAAACCATATGTTAGAAGATTTCTCTTCTAACGCTAAGGATAAGCGCAATTATGCGTACACTATCCATTTATTGAGCATAAAACTTTGAATGTCTTGTAAGAACTGCTCAAGACCGAGAAAAGTTGATTTTCTCGTTGTAGGATAAGTTATCTTTATAGATAAACTTTCCTTTATTTGAAGTCCGGGTTATGTACTGATGTATAGTTGCACCATCTTCTTCATCACTAGGTGGCTTATAGTTGCACCACCTTTTTCTTAATTTTTTTTATTTTTGCTCCTGGATATAAACAACACATCCCCCCACTTGAGATAAACAATATCGAAAGTGACAATACCGGAGGGTCTTCTATGATCAATATAATATGTCATCAACGAAAGTGCTAATCTTCGAACCATTTTCCCCGAACCATGGACTTAGGTAGCCAGAAATTTCAACATAAAGAAAAATAGACTACAGGGTAGGCTAAGGTGAAATGGTGTAACAAAACATATAGGGTTTAAACAGGGATTGGCTTAACAAGGTGATCTAGGGGTATCTTGCACTAACATTGAGTGCAACAAAGGGTTTTACACGGAGAGGTTAACAAGTCAGTGTGACAAGTCGATAAACACACACATAAAGGCTATTTAGGTGAATTCCTAATACGTTGCCTTCTTGAACTGCCTATTCCAACTAATCAATTAGTTCTTGAAATGATGTACATGCCAAGTTCTAAAGTCTATAATACTACCGGCACACTCAATATTTTGGTGGGTTTTTGTATAATGAGATGAAAACAGAACATTAGGCTTAAACCTCACCAAGTAATAATAAAGGGTAATGTGCATTTGGCAAAGATTAATTATAGTTTAGTAAGGAAATTATGTCAAAATTTTTAAAATCGACATAAATTTTCAAAGAAAACTAGAAAATCAAATGCAAGAATAGGTCAAGTGA